>WYDI02033187.1:0-27263 GCA_009867235.2 Psittacus erithacus | reverse complement strand
CCCTGGCAGTGTTCAAGGCCAGGCTGGACACAGGGGCTTGGAGCAAGCTGCTCCAGTGGAAGGTGTCCCTGCCTGTGACAGGGGGATGGAACTGGATGAGCTTTAAGGTCTCTTCCAACCTGAACCAGTCTGGGATTCAGTGATGTGGAAGCTCCATCATCCAACCCCAGCGTGTGCATGGCACAAACCAATGCTATCGACGTTACAAACTCTTGTCAAGTTTCTACGCTAGAATCCTTAAATTGTTAAAAATAGGAAAGAAACTGCACAGTTCACATATTTTATAAAGCTGGGTTAAATCAACATCTGCAAAAAATATCCCCGTTAAACGGAATAGCAGGATTTCATTAAGTAAATTGCAAGTTGGCAAAAATTCCGAAAGAAAGGGAAAAAGCCACAGCCAGCCCTGTAATTTAAACCTTATTTTAACTGTGACAGCAGGACGGTGAGAGGCTGCGTTTCCAAATGAAAAATAACCCTGAAAATAAAGTACCTGTTCCCCACCTCACTGTCTGCAGTCATTATGCTAATGGGCTCTTCCCTATGGAGGAGTGGGAGCTGCCCCTGGCCCTGCATCCT
Source organism: Psittacus erithacus (assembly GCA_009867235.2). NCBI lineage: Eukaryota > Metazoa > Chordata > Aves > Psittaciformes > Psittacidae > Psittacus > Psittacus erithacus. Next base: position 26,684 of record WYDI02033187.1, on the reverse strand, counting down.
CCGTACTGAACCCACCCAACCTGCAAAATCCAGGATTTTCCACCACTGGAGCACCCAGCTCCCTGCGTGGCGGTGGGGAGTGATGGGTGACAATGTCTGTGAAGCCATGTGAGCTTAGGTACCCCCTGCAGATCTGCATCCCATGGTTCCAAGCAATGAAAAGGGAGCAAGCCCTTTCCCTGAAGGCTGAGCAGCCAAAAGCTGGGATTAAGATGGCTGCGGGTCTGAGAAACAGCTCAGTCCAGACAACACTTCATCACTGTCCACATTTCAAACCCATCCTGCTCCCCTGCACAGCACCAGCAGCCAGCCAGGGCTGGTGGTACCTACCCCATCCCAGCGTGGTCCTGCATGGGTGCCCACCGGGTCTGTGTAGCAGCAGTTGGGCTCTTGGCTTGGGTATCTCACAGAATCCTAGGATGGTTTGTGTTGGAAGGGACCTTAAAGCTCATCCAGTTCCAACCCCTGCCATGGGCAGGGACACCTTCCACTAGAGCAGAAGTCCCTGAAGGGATGGGACGTGTCCTGCTCACCTGCAGGGAGCTGGTTTTGAGGTTTCCTGTGGGACTTTGGTGTTTCAGGGTGGCTGTGGCACCACGTGAACAAACTCAGGGTGCAACAACACCTCCTCAGCCTGGAGGCACAACCACCCTGGGCATCACCTGGGGCAGGCAGGGCGGAGGCAGGGAGCAGGCAGAGCATCGCCTGCCCTTCCAGCCTGTGTTCCAAACCTGCGGAGCGCCTTCCCTTTCCTGCCCGGGGTGACTCAGGCAGGCTGGGCTGGGCTGCGTGGGGAGGCCTTGCTCTTCCCACAGCACCAGCCAAAAGCCTCTGCGGGAGCCATCCCTGCAGGGGACAAGGACAGGGACAGGTGGGGTGGGCTCCTGCTGTGGGGACACCCCAAAGGGCACTATCCTCTGGGGCCGCCTCCTCCAGCACTGGGCACTTGGGGTCCAAACAGATAGACAGACATAGATATACTTGAGCTCCACAACTACAGCGATTAAAATTTCCCATGAAGAGCCCTGCTGTCGCAGGGAAATCACCGGGAAGCAGCGCCCTGGGATCACACTCGATCTGTTTGCTTTGAAAATACTCACAAAACCTCAAACAAAACCTAAACGCAGCCGGTCCAACAGGCAAGCTCGGAGCTGAGGAGGAGACCTTTAGCAAGAAGACCAATTATTTGCTTACAACATTTTGCCTTCGCTATTTTTCCTGGCATTGACGACCCTGGAGTTATTTTGAAGGGCTGTTTGCTCCATGAGGAGCCGAGAAAACAGCGATCCTGTTTCCTTTCTGATCTAAACATCCGTTTGCCGTGAGAGCAGGAGGAAAAAAACCCAACCCAAACCAAAACACAACCCCCCACCCCGTACCTCAGGACGAGCAAAGAAAGGGGTGGTGGGTACCAGTGAGGAGGAGAGCACCCACCTTGCTGCTCCCTGCTCAAGGAGGATTTCACTGACTGCCATCCAAGGGGGCATCCATCCCAAAACAGCCCTAAATGAAAGGGAATGGTCTTCCCAAGGGGTTTGGGTTTCCCTCCTTCAAGAAGACCGAGCAATGGACCCATGGCTGGACGTTAGCACCTTCCTCAACACATGTACCCCGCTCATTGCCACCAGCAGCTGTACTCTCTTGCAGCAGGATTAAGAAGCTCCGAAGGCTGGAAAAACAGGCAGGCTCACAGCCTCGTGCTGGATGAAGCAAGAGATAAAAGCTGCACGGGCACCTCATAGGCATGTTAGAGACAGAGCGCCACTGGAGCCTTGCAAAATCAAACACGGGAGCAAAGGAAAGTGGTTGTCCTGGGGCAAGTGCAAGGCAAAGCAGGGAAATCCCTGCCTGCTGCCAAAGCTCATTCCAAGCCATGTGCGCTGTGTGGCACAAGTCATCTCAGCACCCAGAATTGATCACGATGATGTAGGGATGCAGGACTGGATAACCAGAGTCAGTGCAAGGGCAGGATGAAAGTGCCGGAGATCCTCATGCCTCCCCAAAACCCACTGTGTGTTAATGACTACTTGTGTCTTGGAGGCCCCCCATGTCAGAAAGAGCACCTATATCAAACCAGCCACCTACAGACCACAGCGTCACCACCACCGGAACCCTCAAACCTCACATCAGGAACTCCCAAGGCTGCAAGTCCTGGACCAAACCCTGCACAGAGGTGAGATCTTGCACATGCAATCGCTGCACAAACCTCCGGAAGGTGCCTCCTGCCAGGGCTTTGTGGCCACTGAGCCTCCCTGCGTGAGGACACACAGACGTCACCCCCAGGACCCGCGCTGTCCTTGCCACCATCTCCTCCCAGCTATGCTCTCCACCCTTCAGTGAGCAAAGGGCCAGCTTGTCGTCACGTTCCTAAATTTCCTGGCTTTTGAGGATACAAGCCAGGTCGTTAACATTATTTATAGGTTCCTGTGTACGAGTTTCCATTTGTTTGTCTGCTTGAAAACAGTGAGGTGAAAAAAAGGAATTCCTGAAGGTCAAGCAGTGAAAAAACCTCCCGTGTCCATGGTGTTGTGGACCCAAAGGATCAGCAGCTCCTTTAGAGACAGAACTGTTTCCTTAAATGCTTATTGTGTAAATATTTAAGCTACTTTATAAAACTTTGGAAGCTCCCCATCAGAGCCAGGCAGGCCAGCACAGCGGCGCACGCTCAGCTGGTTTAGAGAACACAAACAGGGACATTTCTAATGCTAACGCTGGCCCCAAGGGGCCCTAAGGTCATAATCTTATGGAAATACTCAGCTGATCCCGTTTCCTCACCCCAAAATGGAGCGTGGTGGCTGTGTGACTGCAAGAAGGGTAACTCCAGTGTCTATCTACAGTTACTGCTTAGTGGATGGCATTATGGATAGAAGCCTGGAGATCTCTGAAATGCAGCACCAGACTGATGTCAGACTATGGGCAAATCTTGAAGACCAAACCCATCCACTAATACACATCCAGTTCAAGAATTAAACCTTTTTATTCCCAAATGCCATGTGGCAGCTTCAAACCAAAAACTAATTCCTTACAGGCACCATCTGCATCCCTCACCAGCGCAGGTAACTGCAAGCAAACCAATGCCAACCACCCACCACGGCTGCTCTCATGGGTGCTCTTTGGAGGGACGGACTTCTCAGAGGTGAGTAGCTGCTTGCATTACAAGAAAAAGATGCTGTGCTGTCTGACACATCTGTATTCAGGGTGGTTTCCATATGGAAAGCCAGGCAGCTTTATGAGATTTGCTTGACACAGCCTTTCCCAGTTCAAATTCTTCAAGTATATGCAGGTCTTCTTATTGACTGCAGGAAATAAGATGTTGAGCAGTTTTGCCCCCCAAGAACAGTTTCTTTACTGTAATTTAGGTGTGTCTGAGGCCACAGCAACAAATGGCAATGGGGAACTGGAAGTTTATTCACTTTGCAAAGCACAGCTTTCTGCTGGATATGATGAAGTGCATAGAAAGTCCACAAAAAAACTTGGATGGGAGTTCAAACACCACTGTTGGAAAGATGAAAGCGCGCTCTTCCATTAATGTTTAAATGAAGTTTTCTCATACTAAATCATTCAAACATTTTCACATTCCTCACATTTCTAGAAGCGCTGTTCGCTTCTATTTATTGTCATAACCCAGTGCCCTCAGCGAGCGACCACGGCTGTTTGAGGCAACCTGTTTTCTAAGGGGAAAGCTCTTGCAGGACAGTAAAGGCTCATGATGTGCACAGCAGCCTGACTCTCACTCTCCAACCCCATTTACACTCCAACCACCATCATATTTTCCTTTTTCTTACACATAAATTCTTCCATGCTGCACACGAGGACAGCCAGGTTCTGCTCCAAATATTGACCAGAAACTCAAAGTAACTCAACTGACTTCACCGTGGTTGTATTTAGACAGCTGTAACTCAGAGCAGAAACTGGCCTGGGCCTTCAAATTGTCTCTTTTAGAGACGCTCGGGCTGCTCTCTGCCGTCAGTGATGAAGTCAGCCTTACTCATCTGAGCACGGAGCATGGCTCTGCCATCAGCACCATGAAACAGCTCCAACAAGCCTCAGTGTGATTCTTTCTTCCAATGATGCAACTGTAACCAATGGAAGGGCCTGGCCACAGACCCTTTGGCCATCCCCTGCTTCCCGGCAACATCATTTTAATGCTCACAGTATACAGTTATGGCAAAGAAACCAGTGCCTTGCCACTACTGTGACAAGATCCTGGGAATGCTTTAAAACTACTGAACTATTAAAGCCTACGTGACTATGGAGCCACGGGCAGAACACACAGACCTAGGACATCTCATTCCTTGAGGTGCCCACCTAAATTCCTTGAGTTTGCTGAGAAGGTCTTACTCACGAAGCACAAAGCTCGAAGATCTAACCTACCCTCTCCCAGCCATCGCTACAAAGCTGAACAAGGAACTACAGAAAGATGAAGAATCAATCAAGCTAAACTTGTCATAAGTCAGCTTCAAGCAGGAACACCGGAAAGGGTTTTATCACAGGACAGCACAGCAAAGAAATGGAAATCTGAATTTAAGATAGAGCTTGATAAACACAACGCGTTTCCCAAAGGCAGAAGGCAACTGGTCTAAGCCACCCAGCGTGCGGTTATCTTCTTACTTCCCTGTAAATCCATCATTAAATTAAACAAACCCAGCCCCAAGGGGACATTTGTCTTCATGAATCCCGAGCCCTGCTCAACGCTCCGGGTACCCTGTTGGTTCCACCCCTGCTGCACTCCACTGAACCTCTCCCCACGAGCTCGCTGGGCTGTTTAGTTAGCGCGTCCCAGTATAAAACTCTCTATTTATTTTGGCACTGCTCACTTTGAGAACCCAAATGAAGTCCATTCCCCTTTCTGTGCATCTCCAGCTATTGACACTGCTCAGGACCAATGTGCAAAACCAAACAAACGCGCGTTGTGTAATGGAGCTGGAAAAACAATCAGGAAGGGGCTGGAGATGTGCTCCCGCGGGGAGGGCTGGAAGGGGCGGCAGCCCAGGGAGACATTACAAGAAATTCAACTTTTACTCTGATAACAACAGCCGCTATTTTCTGCCCATGACATCATGCTCCCAACCGCTATTCCACAACAGATAGTCCAGCGCTGGTTGAAGTCACAGCGAGCTTCACTGTTTCAGTGGCCAACGTGGCACATTTCCCTCTTAGAAATGGGTATCTTTTGGCTTTCACATGCCTTGCAAGCAACCAAATCCTCTCTGCTGCCTCAGCTGACACAAGGATAAATCACAGCATCCTGGGTCCACGTGAGCAAGTCCAGATCTTCATGGCAGCACGCCCCAGCAGGGAACGATGCAACCTATTGGGGCACAATTCATCTGACCTATTTTAGACTTGAGAGAAGGTGAATTATGCCCTAACAAGTGGATCATTCTCCCTGTTGACTGCAGTTAGGTATCTAGAACAGCTCAGAGATAGATATCTGTATTAATCTAAGTATCGGGACTGCTACCCGGACAGCGTCAAAATGGCTCCCAAAATTAGCAGCTCTTTATTACACACAAAAGCAACATCTCACTAAAAGAATTCAAATCTTATGGGTTGTTACCCTCCTAGGTTACTCTGGCAATGAAATCAAGCTGGAAATGGACTGCGAATATAAATACATCTGTGGATCCTTTCACCTGCAGACACAAAACTGAAGTGTAATTGGTGGCAGTCAGCTACACCTATGTAACTAAAGGATGTCTTGAGTATTTTTCAGTGTTGCTAAACACAAAGTACACCCCCATGCTTTGAAGAAGGTAAATGACATCTCCCGATGGCTCTTACAGCTACCATCTGCATGCTGCAGCTTTGCAAAAACCAAAGAGGCTGATATAAGATTAAATGGACTATTTAATCCCTGGAGGAACTAGGGGCTGAAGAGACACAACACTGTGGTGTGCAGGGGATGGTGAAGTTACAGCTCAATTCATACAACCTCTCTCAAAATCAATACATAAAAGTAAGAGCTTCCACTACCTTCTCTTGCAGTTTGAAGGACCAAACCCAGGCTGCTGCTGAACAGACCCATCCCAGCCACACGCGTCTCTGCACCAACAGAAAGAGTTTCCTCTGATGTGCAATGTAAAAGGCAGAGCATTGATTCTTTTTTAGCCCTGTTGCTAAGAAAGACATCTACAAAAATAAGTCCTGCATGTACCTTCCTGTTGGCACATCCTTGTTCCACTCCTCTTCATGGCACAGAAACGTGGTAGAGGATGGGGTGAGCAGTGCCCAGCCCCATGCACCACATCCCAGTCAAAGCCAAACTCACCTGGCTTCAGGTTTCCTTACAATTCCCAAAACATAAATACATCCCCAGTTCTGCAGGTGAAGCTGAGCCAAGTTTCTGGCAAGGGCTGTGTTTGGGATTGAAACAAGGGGGGAAAACCCATAGTGGTTATGACCCAAAACCAAGATCCCCTCGTCCCCCCCGAAAACTTGGCAGTTCCCACTGCCTTTTGCCTCAAAACTCAGGGCTCAAATACTCTCCCTGGGGAATCAGGGGGATTTTCAGAGCCCTGCAAGACACCCAGCTCCGTGCCTGACATTGGACATCCTGATGGACGTGTGCTGCAACAGCCACCGCGAGGCAAACACAGCTTTTAACGCATCAGAAACCCAGAAAGATGGGAGCCCGTTCCTAAGCCCTCACTGCAAATCCCAAATCCCATCCGTGCCCAGAGACAAGCACGCAGCACAGCAGTCACAGGCTGCACACAAATATAGCTGCAGGCATCTTTCCGACTGCTGCAAAGTCAAGTTTAAAAGCAGGATGTTTGGCTGAGCTGCTCTTCCCTCAAATAAACACCCACAACCTTACTCAAAACAGAGAGGCACCGCTCTGGGAGCACTTGAGCTGCTGGGTTTCCAAAATCCCAGGCTTCATTTTTTCCCTCCTCACTGTAGGAACACCCCCAGACTGGACAGAACCTTGGGAATGGCCAGAGCACTCAAAGGGGCACGCAGGCATCCAAGATAAGCCCAAGCTGTTTCCTTCACATGAATTCACTCACACAGGTGTTGAAGAAGTGCCCTTTCCCCCTGTTACGGCAATAAACCACGGCTGGTAACTGCATTCACCTGCACCTACTGCAGATGGGTTTCTTTTTTCCATCAATTCTAGAGGGAAAATCGCATCTGTGGTTCCCTTTCCATTCACGAGACTTGACAGAAGCCAAAACAGGTCCCTGCCTAGCTGAGGAGCCCAGGCAGAGACATCAATCCTGATGCATGTTTTAGCTACAGCCCCCGGTTTTGCAGCCTATGGTGCCTACATCATTCCGGGCCACTGAAGGCTGGACATGAACAGGGGTGCTGGTACTTAATGAAGCAAACAAGTGCTAGTTGTTAATGCTTTAACCCAATTTCACTTGCAGTTAAACCCTCAGCTTGCCTGCCTGCCTTGGAAGCATCCCCTGAATGCCCAAAACCTTCCCGGATGTCTGAACAGGGTAGAAAGCACGGCCTGAAATCCCAGTGGATGCTTCCCTTGCTCAACACGCCATCGACACTCAAATCCCCATGGGTCCACACCAAGGCAGCCTGATCCACAGAAGAGCTGGAGAAACAAATAAGCACCATGTCTTAACAAACCTCTAATCAAAGCAAGCTTGTGCTGCGATGGCTGGAAAGCTGTGCAGAGCATCCTGCATCCCGGTCTTCCCTCTGCACAGCCCAAACAGGCACCCAGGCGATGCTCCAACATGGGACAGCTCAGGAGCTGGCCTCAAACCCCAAGAGTGAAAACACCCTGTGTCTCAAAGAGGACAGAGCCAGGAGAAAAAGCCTTTTGGAGGCTGAGGGGCAGCCAGGAGCAGCGAGAGGCAGGGGCTGAGCGGTGCCAGCTTCGCCTTCACCCGGCCCCTGCACGCAGCTTGCTCCTGCCTCCGAGGGGAAATTCGCTTTGTGAGCCAGCTGCTTCTCATTGTGTGCCTCTCACAGCCTGCATGGGGGAAGAGAGCCTGCAGGGAAGGGGAGAGGGAAAAGGAGGGGCCAGAGTATGGGATTAAAATAATATTGTGTAGAAATCTCAATGAGAGGGAGAAAAAGGGGGGGACAGGAGAGAAACAAACATCTTCTGCAAGGCAGTGATGGAGCGGGGGTGATTTGAGCCGTGGCTGATCTGGGATTATCTTCTGGCTCTCAGAAATGTTCTGGTGTGGGATAGTTTGTCCTCATATAAACCCTGATTGATCATATCACATGCATCCAACCAGGGCAGCCCCTTCCCATCAGTGAGGTAAGGCAGCCAAGAGCATCACCACGCATTTAACATGGACAATGCGCTCCCTGCTCACATAAACCTACACTAGGCTCTCAAAGCAACTCTCTTGAGCAGCCAAGTCTTGGGGAAGTGACAGCCCACCCATTAGCCATTAGCATCCTTTTTACTTCCCTTTTTTCTGCTGCTTCTGCATTTTACAATGAATACTTACATTTGCAGCACACTGGGGTACGTGCAGATACATCAGGCTGGATGGGAAAGGGCTTCCTGCCCCACCATGCCCAAAACCTGTTTAGTGACAGATCTGATAGAAGCATGCAAAAGGCCACAGTGTTAAACAGGTTCTTGCATTTCTGCTTTAGAAATTCAATTCCTTTAGGAAAAAACCCAGGTTTTGAGCCAAGAATCAGGAAACTGCAGTATTATTTTTACTGTTCACCATTTTATACAATGGCTATGGCCTGACTGCATCTCCTGAGGCTGGCCTCTGACTGCAGGACCTCAACCGGAATTTTCTGGGACCAAGTATCCCTAAGTCTGGTTTTGCCTGCAAGCCTCACTCAGAATCATTCAAAAGCCAGCTAGACCCCCACTGCACCTACATCTACATATATGTCTGCTTCCATCCATGCAGCCAGTGTAAGGGAAGGCTTAAGTGCATCCTCATGGGAGCATTACAGGATGGGGGGTGGGTTGTATACCAGTCCCTGATGGAGCTCCAGCACTGGTTTCCTATGAGGAATGAGCCCGGAGCACCCAGTTTCCATGATGGCCTCACACAGCTATGCTCAGCTTTTCCTTCCTGCAGGTTTCAAGGCAGTCATTAGCTGATGCTTCCCCACGACGCAGCGGAGCTCAGCATATAAAATACCAAGTGCGAGCAGCCTTTGAAGCGAAGCCCTTCAAAGCCAGACACATACCAAATCCACTGAGGTTTTTTTACACAAACAAATTCAGCATGGCAAGAGCAAAACTAATTTGCAAAGATCTTTAATGTGAAAAGTCTCAAATGACCAACCCTTTCAAGCACAGCTGAAGTCAATCTGCGTCTAAAGGTCCATATTGATGATTCAACGTGGAAAAGACCATGGATGTTTCCAAATACGTGGCTATAATGACCTGGAAATCAAAAACGATCCTAATTTTCTCATCGCAGCGGCCCGGAGCACTCCTATTCTGAACCCAGTGATGGGCAAATGACATTTTTTTCTAAACATACTTTTGCTGACATTTCCCTTTCATTAAAATAGCTCAACAATGGGGGGAAGAGCAACGCACCATGCACATAGGATCTTTACCTTAGTTTGTACTCGCAAAGGAATTTCCTTGCTCTCCTCTGCAGGGGAAGTTTCCAGTCACACACAAGTAGCTTTAGCAGAGTGTCACTGGGAAACAACTTTGGGTGCTGGGGCTGACAACAGTCCATCAGAACCATGGGCTCAGGACGCAAAGCACACAGCATAACAATCAGCTTACTGAGGGGCAAGAAGTAGCCTGAGAGCCGCCTCCTCTTCCTGACCCCTTGTCCCAGGATCACCCCATCCCATTGCAGGAGCACTGATGGATCTGGCTGAACTACGAGGAGATGGACCAATAAAAGCCAGACTGGTTCCATTCTGTAATGGGGTCTCAGAACTGGAGAAGCCCTGTGACTTGGTCCTCTCAGGGGCTATCTGAATGCTCCACATTGGCTATGCCACCACAGGGATCTGACGGGCTCAGACACAGCATGTTAATCAATGATCGTTGATGGTTATAGACTGATGCAGGTCAACAACATAGTTACAACTATAATTTGGACTGACCAATCTATTCACTTTCCTGTAGCATTTGCCTAAACTCCCTGCAGGAAAAGTGAACAAAAAAGGCAGAAAACATGAAATGAGCAGACATGTCCTGGGCATCATTGCCAAAGCTTTGGCCAGGTGCCGTTGAGATACTGAACATGAGGCACCTAACAGCATCCAATGCTCCCTGCACTGGCATGGCCACCCTGACCCAGTTCTTCCCCTTGCCCTGGATCCAGTGGGCAGACTGAGCATGCCCAGGGATGCAACACTCACCCACCAATGTCCTCACCTACACTGAGGGAACCCAATGGAAACTCACCTGAGATGGAAGAGAAAGTCCCCACTGGGGTTTTGCAGGCTCCAGAGCTGCCACCCTCACCCAGCTCAGGCCCCAGTCATAAACCAAGCTTCACAATAGAGTTATTTATTTATTTTAAGTCACAAATTATTTCCAGCAGCAGGAAAGTGGAAGGATGCAGCGCGCTGGACCCTGCTCGCCGGCACCCAGCCAGTCTCATAAATGGTTGGCAGCCAGCAGAGCAGCAAACCCATTCCTATTGAAATGAGCTTGTTACTACTAATTTTTACTGGCTTCCCGGTTGATTCATAAAGTTTTGTTGGGTTTTTTTGTTTGGTTGGGGGTTTTTTTGCACATCTCTGAAAGCAATTCCTGAGACACTCAGGGGAAAAACAAGCCCTTGGCCTGCCCACGAAGGGCTGCTCCTTGCACCCTGGCACAGGCGTCTATGGCCCCTCAAAACCGCATCATCTTGTTTTCAGGGCTTCATAAAATCTTATTAGAAAGAGTTCTCTTGTGTTGAATAGGCCAAAATCAAAACCTCATGGATTCAGTTTTACCGTTATCAGCCGTGGCAAACAGCTTGAGACCTCAATGGCAGCTGCAAACACACGTTTTATAGGGACAGTTTGGGTTCGAGACATTAAACTCCCTGTTTTCCCATCTGCTCCCTGTCTCCACAGCTGGATGCACCGCGTTGTTGCACTAGACAAAAACAACCAGATCTAATCTCAGAGCCCGAGCTTTTTGTAAGTACCAGCAACTACTAGCTATGAGACTTGGTACAGCTTTGCTCACTGATCTCAGCCTACATGGATGAGATCCCCTTGTTGGACAGGCAAAGGTTGCCAAAGCAATATACCCTGCAAATACCAGAATCATAGAACGATTTGGGATGGAAAGAACCTTAAAGCTCATCCACTTCCAACATCCTTCCAACCCTCCCAGGGAGTCACCTTCCACCAGACCACGCTGCCCAAGGTCCAGGGCCCCAAAAGTTTTACCCCGTCAAAAACCCCAACACAGAGATTGTAGAACACAACATGCATGCACTTAGCACCATGATGGGCCCCTGGGCATGAGCTGAGAGCGCCATCAGCCAAGTCAAGTGCAGGAGGAAGATGCTACAGGAACAAGCCCATGCAGTGTCACCTCCCTCAGCATCACTTATGTCTGTGTGGTACTGCAAAGCGTCTCTAACACTTCTGTACGGTACTTCACAAACGCTTTGCTTACTGCTTAGATTTAATTAGTGTGAAGACCTTCCCCTAACACATTTGTTTCCCTTTTCAAAGTGTTGAACCCTAAAGAAACCTGCAGCACTAAACACAAGCCAAGGGGCCACCCAGGGTAATGCCACAGTTCCCTTTTAGCAAAAAGCCAGATTACGCCATAGCTTCTGTGAATCTTAAGGAAAAGAATGGGAAAACCCCCCCAAACACATAGCTCATTTCCACAGACACTTTATGGTTGAACAAGCAGCTACAGGAATAGCTCAGGGCACAAGGACCATGTTTGCTACAGACCCTTGGTGCTGCTTAAGGCATCGCTGGGCACCAGCCACATCATCATTTATTCAGCCATGAGAGAAAGCAGAGCCAGGGGAGTTCCCAGCCACCACTGCCCATGTTTGCCTTCCCTGCTGCCACTGTGGGACAGGGGCAGGGATGCTCCCAGATCCCACAGCCCTTCTGCAGAGGGAGACGAATCAACTGCCTCATTCTTCCCAGTGGACAAACTTGTGTTTTGCTGGCGTGGGACCTCACAAACGGAGCGTTGTCCCAGCGCAGCGCCAGGCGCTCGCCCCCTGAATAGACCACGCTTTGTAACAGCCAGAAGAGGGGAAAAGAGGGAATAAAGGAACGAAAAGCAGAAAACCAGCACATCCATCGCTCCAGGACGCTCTGGAGACAGGTGGAATAACCCTAAAGACAACAGTGTTATCACTACCCACCAACCAACCCAAGCGCTACACCTCTGTGTAGGTACCTACAGGGCTTTTGTTCCTCTGTTAAACAGACAACAGTGGTTTGCATCACTACCTCTGAAAGCATAAGGCAGCTGGCACTTTTTTAGAAGTCTTTAACATTCTTTGGCTCCTCAAATGGAAAAATCTTAGCAAATGAGACCTTAATAAATGGAAAGAGCTGAAAAATAGCCTTTCTGCTGGCGTGTTCCGCTCCAGCTAATGGAATATGTGGATGAAACTGACACAGTTGCGTCTCGTACCCTTCCGTAGTGCTGCTGAGAGAAATCCTGCTCAGGTAACCCTGGTGTGGTCCCTCCTTGCATCAAGGGATGCCCCTGCAGCAGGATGAAGTCTCCAATTCATATGCCAGCCTCTAAAACAGCCAAGTGAAAGGCTTTTACATCCCAAGATGCAAAATGCCAAGCGGACAGAGAAGCATTACAGCCTGCACGTTCCCAGCCAAGGTTTGTGTTCCTATGGAGAGGCAGGAACAGGTTGTCTTGTGTGAGGAAATCTGGGTCTGGTCAGAGTTAATTCTTACACAGTAAAAAACCCCATCATAATAAAAGGATGCTGCTGGTATCTTCCCATAGCCAAAGCCTGGGATAAGGAACCCAAGTGATGCTCAGCTTCTCCCCACAGGCTAAGCACCTCCAGGAAGGGTGCAGCAGGGCAGCAACACACTTCAGTGCTGCAACGCTTGAGACTGTTTAATCGCTGCTGCAACCCCAGGAGCTACAAAGGCCATTACAAGTCAGCGTCCAGCAACTCTGGAAGAGGTCAGCCAAGACAGGCACTTCCAAGCAAAATGGCTTTGTTTTGAAGGAAAAAACCACACCAACAAAACAACAAACAGGAATTCAACAGTAATCAGCATCCGAAGCCCATTCCCCAGCGCTGGCACTGCATTGTACAATGTCTCCTCAATCTCCCCTTTCTGAGCACTCAGCTCCTTGTAGCATGCTTTTTAACATCCACTTCCTGAAGCAACCAACCAAGGGAAAGGCCTAAAACAAGAGGGACAGCAAGTGGAGCCCACTGCTGGGACAAGCACCCTCCAAATCCAATGTCCCATAAGCAAGGTGGGACTTGATAAGCCAATATCCCTCCTCATCCTCTATCACCCCAGGGCACCCTGCTCCCTGCACAGGACAGGGAGGCAGCCTGCTCTGCTCCTCCCCTCCCTCCCAGACCCCAGGACACACAGCACTGCTCAGCAGGGCTGGAAATCACGGCAGCCGCGTGCCTAATCCCCTCCGATCCCAAGCACTTGGGAAGGACAAAGAGCCGAGTCTCCTTTGCCAGTAAATTGAACCTGCGGTTCCAGGGGCTCGAGGCACTTCAAAGGCTGCAGCAGCCCGGCCAGCAGCAGGAAAGGGATGTACTTTTCGGCTGCGGAGCAGCAAAGTAAAATCCACACAAATAAGCAGTGTTCCAGAGAACCAGGTTTAACCATCAGCGGCTCCCAACGACGGGGGATGTTTTTCCTGAAGGATTTCTTTTTCCCCCTTCCCAGTTTGTCTTGAGGTTTTTTTTTCCTCTTGATTTCTTACTGAAACACGTCTCAAGCTCCCACACCACACACCCCTTTTGGGGCTGAGCATCCTCCAGAGGTAAGATGCTGAGTTCGGTATTGGAGTCTGGGAAAGGAGGTGCCTTTGATGAAGAGCTAATCTACAGACTTCAATCGTTTCAGTGAGCGCCACAGATTTAATAAGTTATTTCCGTGGAAAACCTTAGTAACTCGGGTATGAATCAAGCCTATAAACACCTCTCGCTCATCAAAGTGCCATAAGAAGAAAAAGTTCTATTACTGTAACTGTGAATATAAGCCTCTCTCTACAGGTCCCTATAAGAAGCCAAAATTCCTCCTTCAAAACAGCCACCATTTTCAAAGGTAAATACACTCTGTCCGGTAGTCAGTAAAGCCCTTTGAAAAGTAAAACACAGGCACAGAGAAAAAGTGAAGTTGAAACAAAGACGCAGCATCAGATGCACACTGTTAAAAAGACAACCCCAGTTACATCAAAAGGACTTCTACTACCTAGAAAGTCATATCCAACTCCTAATAGGGTGCAAGAATGCAATGTTTTGGCTACAAAGATTAAACTAATTTACTTTTAAGTAACTTGCTTACTTCCTGATGTTTCTTTTTTAAAGTGCGATGCTTAGGTGCTTGGAGATGTGATTATTCTGTGATTCGAAGCCAAACATCATACTGCTCAATGAACCACAGACAAAAACGTGCTTTATCTGGGTGTTGTACTTACTCCAAGAACTTCTAGGCTGAACACTTCCCAGCTAGCTGTGAAAAGCCATCCCGGTTCCAGGTAAGGGAGAGAAAGAAAAGGCAATTCTCTGCAGAAACATACTGAGAAATTCAGTGTACTGCCTACAAGGAAATGGTGCTCCCCCCATACCAGTACATCCATTCCAGAGCACCATCCTGCTGGCTCCATCACCGTGAATTCTCTCTCAGAGCCAGGATGCTGCATGTACACACACAAATGCAGAGATATCATCTGCACCTTTAATCCCTGCATTAGGCACAGAACCAAATGTTGGTAAGACAACCTTCTTCCACCCCTTGTGCAACAGGCAGTCTGGGCTACTCCAGACAGCTGCACCCTTCTCCAGCTGCACAGCCATTGCCAGAATTCTACCCTCCTTCCGGATGGGATCACCAGCACCTCTCCTGTTTTGCCAAGTGGGATGTTTGGTACAGGCGGCAACATCAAGGTGTAGCATCACCCAAGCACATTCACCCACAAGCTCTATCTGAGGAGATCCTGCAGAGCTCAACGCTATGGCTGTTGGGTTTGGCGGCCCAACATGAGTTACTCTGTACAGTTTTAACGGAGAAACAACCACACGCAGGTAGTACCTTCCCCAGCCTTGATCCAAAGTGCTTCTCCTTCAGTTAGTAAGCAAGGATGTACTTGCTCAGTCCCAATGCTCTAGACAACATCTTCAGCTACATATTAACAGCCCAAGTGGAGTACTCTGCTGGGGTACACCACTTGTGGATAAAGGGCCGCCATCAACAGGTTTTGGACACAACAGGGATTCTGCACACCCAGCTGCAGAATCAATGATTGTCTCCCTTTTCCTTTCCCAAAGAAAGGGATGTTTGAACTCCAGGAGCTGCCAACGAAGCCACCCAGAGTGGCAAACACAAACACAAGGCAGAGAAACCGATGGTCCCCCTATAAATCTACAGGCTCCAGTGGCTTTATCAACCCAGACATGGGTTGTACAATTAAACAGCACACCTGCATCTCTCTGAAAGGCACAGGCCCTGACACCATCTCAAGAGCTTCCCCACCTTCCCTTTCAGGGATTAATTCCATGATTCACCCCATAGTTCGTGAAGTTGCCTTTGATATCAACCAGGGGCCAGAGGCTGCATATGAACAAACCCAAAGCAACAGTGGGTCATTGCTCTGAAGCTCTCCCAGCCATGGGGAAGGATGCTGCTGTGCAGTCAGCTCTCCAACAGGGATTCCAACATTCAGGGCTGACCATGGCCACGTGGGGAAAAACCTTCACACCGAGCAAAGAATTCCTCTCTGAAGCACACTGGAAAATAGATGCACTTTATTTCCCATTGGCAAACTAAAGTTATGGAGGAAAACTGTTTAATATAAAAACATCTGACAAAGCACCTCCAGGATGTGTTTTTTTGCATCAAAGTAGCAGCTTTTGGCAACAGGCTCATTCCTCCAACAAGAGCAGTTTTTAGCCAAACCCTGATTGTTATAGCCTGTGCAGAGCAGGGCACGCCAGCAAACCTACAGTTAAATACGAAAGAAAAAGGAAGCCAAAGCCATTACTGGCCCAAATAAACATCTGTCTGTGATTAAAAGGGATGCACAGATACACTCTGCAACAGGACAGGGAGAAGAAAGGACAAAAAGGCTCCATGATGCTGCTGCTGGGTCAGACCCCCAGAGCTGCCACCCTGCGCCCAGCACCGAGACATTCCAAAGCCAAGGGAGATCACCAGAAAAGTGCAAACCCAACGTTTCACCCCCAGAAGCAATGGCTGCCCCATTAATGAGAAAAATAACTTCTTTTTTTCCCCTATTAACAGGTAATTTCACAATCTCTCCCCCGATCTGGAAAGGGCAAATGTTTGCCCAGTTTCCACACATATCCGCCTTACATATTTAATAGGCTTCCTCTTTTTTTTTCCTACTCCTAACACACAGGATCTTCATAAATTTCCTTGTTAGCATAAATCCTTGCAGGCTGTTATTTCTGGGGGGAGAGGAAGGGAGACGTTCACTTTCTCCATTCAGTGGGTTTGAAAATATGCTTCCTGAAGTTCATCCTAAATATTGCTGGAAGCAGAAGAAACCTTCAGGCTCCCGCTCCGGAGCCGTGGCACTGCTTCAGCAGGGCTGAGTCACCAGCTGGGATGGATGGGCAGGGTCCTGCTTTCCTCCTCCCTTTGGGGGTACAGGGACCCTGCTTCCCAAATCCAACATCCCCCAGTCTCACCACAGCCTGTAAGCAACTTCGTCTTCCCAAGCCTTGGAAAAAGTCCAGGATCATTTAAATAAGCTCCAGCCCATTCAGTCTCTTTGCTTCTCCTCTTTCTGTTAATTCACAATTACCCTCCAACAACTTTGGTGGGGACAGCGCAGAGTAAGTCACTGAGCAGAGTTCATCTCTACGCAGAGCCCCCCATCTCCTAGACTTGAGCAGAGCTGCCTGGAGCAGGCTCACACATGCACTTCTACTCTCAGGTTGTGCTCCCCACTGCACCAGAGTGTGGAGAGGAATTACTCCCTCCTCCAACAAACCACCAACTCGCAATTCCTTCTTTCAGATGCACATTCCCCGCTAGGAATGGGCTCACCGGAGCTGAAACTTCTGAAGAGTTTATCACAGGGGAACTGATTTCAATGTAAAAAATAAACAGTATTCTAAGGTAAATCTAAAGCAGCATCTTCCCTGGCCTCCTGCAAAGCCTCTTGCTGCTGGAACAACACCCACTTTGCCAGCCCCTGCTGTCCCCATTCTCCTTGGCTTTCACTCATCCCCTGGTAGCACTTCTCTCCGCTTGGGTGCATCACTCAGCATCAAGCCACCCTCATTTCTCCTGTCTGAATCCACCCAGCGCTGAGCATCCCCTAACTCCAGGCACCAGTTCAGCTGATCCACGCAGAAGGACCAAGTGCAGGACGCAGAACTAGGCACAGACACAAGGAGCCCCTTCCCTTTGGAAAACCCTGCCACACACAAGGCTCGAGCCTCACAGGCACTATCCCTTCACAAAGGCATTTTCATATGAATAATAGGATTTTCCATGCAAACACTGGTTTAATTCCAAATTAAGCTTGGAGTATCGAGCAGGCATGCAGGGACACATGAGACAGGCTGTAGTGATGAGTGGCTCATTTTGAGGTAAAATAGCTACCGTAAGAGCTTAGCACTGACTGCTCCAGGCATAGCCTTCATTAAGTATCTTCTGTGGAGACACCCAGCCCATGCGGGACCTCTGCATGGTGGCTGGGGAGGTGAGCAATGAGCTGCACCCATCGCTACCCATCCACTCCTACAGTGGATGCCTCAGTATCTCTGCCCTCTCTAGAGTATGGACAAGCTGCTCCAGACCTGCAGCGACCACAAGCAATGATCAAGTCAGCATGGACACCTGCAGGAGGCTTCCAAGCAGCACCACCACCTTCCACCCTCCTACCTGCACTCAACCCTTCCCCTCCTGCATGGTCCTTAGGACCTCCAGAATTTCATGCCACCACTATGAAGAACTCTGCCTGCTGCTTCATGGGCTTTTGAACAGAGCAGTGCAGCATGCTGTGCAAAGGGAACTCTGAAAATGGGTCCTTCCCAGGGAAGGCGAGGGATAGCCCTGTGGGGTTTAGGGGAAGGCAGGCAGTCCCAAAGCCTGTGGCCCACAGCATCTGCACCAGCACGTCCCCACCATCCTGAACCAGTTCCTGCAGCAGCAGTAGCAGCAGCAGCGCAGGCCTCTCTCTACAAGCCTGGCAAGTCTAACGGGTACAGCAGCTTCCTGGCACGCAGCGGAGGAGCCAAGTCTGAGAGGAAGGGAAAAAAAATTACTACAAATGTTCCACCAATTATGAGTCACGGGGCTGAGCTTTTGTTTCTGCCCTGCTGGATTCTGCCCTTTCCCTGGTATTTCCCCGGCTCCGGCCTGGGGGAGCCGCACGGACGCCGGCTCCAGCCAAGGCTCTGCCAGCACCCAGGGACTGGCGCAACCCCGGCCAGGGGAATGCATGGGCTCAAAGTACAACTCCCACCACAGGTTTGCTTCACCTCTGCTCCCCAGGCATACATGGCTGCAGGAATACGTCATGAGGAAGATACTGAGCCCCAGTTTGGAGTCCTGCAAGCCTCAATGTGACACTGCCTGAGTTTAGATGAGGGGAACTCCGGGGTCAAACACCTCCAAGTGCTTCTCCCACCCACCCAGATCCTCCCAAGCCACTGCACATCACTGGGAAATGAGGAGCATCCCCAATCTGAGAGAAATGCTGTGGCTGGACACTGATCTTTGGACAGCCAGCCTCATTTCATGACCCAGATCCTTTGAACCTCAGATGAAGAGGACTCTGGGGTCTCATCCATCAATCCAGGTCATGACACAGAAGGTTCCATCTGCACAACTACTCACAGTGTGTGCTTCCAGTGAGCACTTGACTGCTACTCCAAATCTTACAGAGAGCATGCTAGTTCATGGAAGACTTTCTCCTATTTAGGAGCAGTATTACAGCCACGAAAAGGTCAACTTCAAAAAGAGGGGTTTTCTTTTTAATTCATCCATATGACAGAGGTGATCTTTCAACTTCATGCTTAAACTTTCTGTTTAGAAGTTCATCAAGTAAACAAGTAACAGCAGAAGAACGGTTCTCTTTGTTATCCCAAATTGAATTTTGTGGTTTTAGTAGGAAAGGCCTTTTTGATGATCAAAGCTGAAGCAATAAATAGCAGTGGCTTGATGCTAGATCCAAAACGTACTTATTTTTGGAATGGGAGTTAAACGCACATTGAATACTCACAAGAAGAGGCTGGGAAGACCACGTGCTTTGGGTATCATTTATGCAGGCCTACATTTCAAGCAGACCTGTTAAATACGTTGAAATGGAGAATAAACAAGCTGAAACGCGGCAGCCAGACTAGAGCCTGAGTGGGCTTTTTCCTCTTAGCTCCTTGCGATGCCAAGTATGGGTTAACTGCAGCAAAGCTCTTATCCTCTTTCAGCAATCATGAGCGCTGGGGAAAAATAAATCACAGAGCCCCAGACTCTTATTAAAAGTTACACCATTGGAAACTACACAGGGGGAGAGGAGTATCCGATTTCAGCCCAATCTCAGTCACGTGTTATCATTATATTGTTCAAGTAAAAGTTAAAATCCTCCTTCTATTCCAGAAACCCCACCAGATGTCCCATAGAGAATTCGGCTGGGAGAGAAGCTAACCCATTACATCCTCAGGAACCCTAGTTTTCCATCTCGGCTGCTATAATTAATGGCAATTATCAAGTTACAATAAAAGCCATGGGCATGTGGGCATGGGGAGCTTTATGGACGTGTATCCAGCCTGAGGAACGTTTGTTAGGAATTGCAAACAATTATAGCACAACCCTGAATGATCCAACTCTTGGCTATCAATTGTTCCCCTGCTATGGACACTTGGCAGCACAACAAAAGCAAGGCAGGTCAGCACACTGGATTCAGCACACGGCGGCAGGAGGACCTTAAAGGAGAAGACGGAAAAATCCCTGGAGGAAGCACCACCACGCCATGACACTGCAGCACCACGCAGCTTAAGTGCTCTTTAAAGTGCTGTGGAGTTGGGATCAGCTTAAACATCCCAAGGAAGTCGCAGGTCTCACCAAACCAGCCATAAACTCTTGCAGGTGGATAATGAGAAGGGATAACGATAATGAAGCCATGGCTAACGGACCAGTACCCCAAGGGTCCCCTCCATCACCATCAACTTGTAACATCCCCCAGAGAGCAGCAAATCCCATTCTTGGGCTCAGCAATCCAGCAACTCAGCACTGACAGGTCCAAATCCTACCCCACCACAAAGCCCAGCCTAACTACTGAAGGAGGCACATGAGGCTTCACTGGGAAGAAGGTTTGTGCATCTCCATCTTAGCTCTCAGACCATTAACCAGGTCATTTCTTACACAGAAATTAAACCTGGTCCTATAGACAGATCCATCCTGCCCCCCAGGCAGCCAGCCCCCTGCCTGGGATGAGACCCCAGGGGAGAAAGAAGTGAAAGAATCAGCACAGCCACAGCCCAAAACCAAGCAAATGAAAGCCTCAACTCTACCTGCTCAGAGGTAAAACCACCCCAGGCCTCACAGAGCACCATTTAAATGAATGAAAGGTTGCCGGGGTGGGGCAGAGCAAAAACCAGGACCTAATTAAGCAAAGCTTTGTTCAGGAGCTTCAATGGCACTGTAGCTGGGAGCCCTGCTCATGAAAGCAAGGCCAGGACCCAACAGGTAATGCAAGAACCACCACAAAGCAGCATCACTTGACACGGCCTCACCGCTCCTGCCACGCAATCAGTGACAGGGTACAGCCCAGCTCCACGCCACCACACGTATAGGTGGCTTCCACAGGGGACACACGTGGCTCAATGGCCACCTCCCAGATGTCCCAGCCCACTCATCCCATGAACAGCATCTTACCACAACCCACAGAGCACAGATGTCTCTGAAGGATCAACTCAAATCACTGCTATTTCTTTCCCTCCTTTTCACACCAAGAACATAAACCAACAGCAGCACCACAACCCCTCATCTTGTCCCACGATCCAGCCCCAGAAATGAGCTCCCCAGTGCAGACCACGTGTGCCAACCTGAGAAGTCTCCGGGCGTGACGTTGGGCGAGTTCGTAGCCTCTGTTTCAGTGTAAGACAACGTGGAATCTGATAGATCTGGGGAGGAAAAGGGAAAGAAGAAAGGCACTTTTAGTCCTCCTGTGTTTCCAAGGGCTACGTGAGCACCCGTGGCTCTTCAGCTTCCCACCACCTCCCCAAGAGGAATTCTCCACCGGGCCAGAAGGCAGTGATTAACTTTGTACCTCTACCACACAAATGCAAACTTCGAGTTGCTTCGACCACAAAAATAACTGCAGTTAAGTTGATCAAACAAGTAGGAACTTGGTGCTTACTGGGTAAAGTTACATTAAGCCTCTAAACAACTCCTAGTTACTATACTTAATTATCACCATTAAAATTCTTGAAGCTGTTTATTCTTGCTTCCTTCCTTCCTTCCTCTTTGCTGAAGCGAAGGAAACTTTGTTTTAACAAGTTAAGAGTCTTTGTTATTCTCTCTTGCTTACACCCCTCTAATTAAGTGCTCAACTGTTTGCTCACAGATTAACTATTATTTTTCCAATCAAACAAGCCAGTGAAGCAAATTTCAATCCCTGCCTGTTGTTTTAAGAAAGTCACGTGTCACTCGCTATCATCTCTCCCTGCAGCACAAGCTGTTTCTAAAGGGAATTAACTTGGAAGGGGGAGCACAGGGAGGGACAATTCCTTGGTTTTTTCGCCTCCACACTGAACAGGATGCCCTAAGATGCCAGAAAACTTTACTTTGCGGACACTGTGGTCCCTGCCGTGTCCCGCAGACTGGCTGTGTGGTGAAGGAGCTGGTCCCTTGCAATAGGAGTGCGCACAGTGGGTGCATGAGCAGCTGCAGGCAGCTCCAGGCCTGGCAGGGAAGAGACTCACCTTTGGCACTGGGCAGCTCCCGCCTTCCCTAAGGGCTGGGTGGGACAGGCAGCCACTGTGCTGTCCCGTTCCTATCTCCCTGGCAAATCCTGCCTGTCTCCTGGCTGTCCCTGCCTGATGGTGAGCGAAAGCGGCCCGCTTCAGTCGTTACCTGCCCTGTAAATCAGAGCCACCGACTATGAGATGAAGGGAGAAATCCGACACTCCAGATGAGGCCACTGCTGCATCAATCCTGGCAAGAAACCCAAAAGGGATGTGGGATTCCTCCCTTCCCTCCCTCACCTTCCCATTTACTTGGGCAAGAAGTGGGTGCTAAGAAACGATGGTCAGGATGCAGTGATGCCAATTCACAACACGTACGTCATGTAGGACCAGGATCCAAGGCTGATTTGCCATGCTCTCCAGAAGCCTTCCCTTCATGCCTACCCAAGCAAGCCACTTTCCCTAGTTTTCATTTTAAGTGACACCTATAATTCCCCATGAAAAGTGAAACACCACTCGGAAATTATACAGCGCTCAGTTTCAAAGAGTTTACGTCTCATTTTAATAAGCAGAGGAAGGGTAATAGCTGGTTCCTCCGGGGTGCAGCCAAGGCTGTATGGAAATGGCACCCAGGAGCTCCCACTCCCCCCGCGCTCAGTCATCACACAGATCACCTACGCAGACAAAACATTATGTCTGCAAACCTTTCATTACAGCTTCATTAAAAATAGAGCTTTGTGTTATTTTGGAAGATCTGCATGTGCCTACATGGCAATTTGAGCTGATAAACCTACATCCATTTACTCCTTTAACCCGTCAGCTGATGCTTGCTCACAAACAATGAGCAGCCATAAAACCCCGACTTGTTGCCTTCTGCCTGCTGTGCCACGTAGGGATGTCTTAGGAGCAACACCAGGACTGAGCCATGAAAGAAGTGCTGGGAGATCAAAAGAGAGGAAACACATACCCAGTGGCTTTTGCTCATCATTAGGAGACAGCCGAGAGTAGGGAGGTGGTGGAGACTCTGGAAAACAAAACTTAATGTTAGTCCTGTGCTCAGTTTGTCAATGAAACCCTCGTGCTTTCTCTGTCAGGGTAGGAGCTCTTCCAAGGCTGTAAACACCCAATGGAAGGAAACCCACTTGGAAGCAACTCAAGGCCAAGAATTTTCCAAATCTTCGAAGAATAGGGGCTCCACCTTGACCTTTCAAAGGGTTTTACTACTGGAAGTGCTGCAGTTCTCCCCTACGCTCTCTGCCCTGTCTCCTTGCATGGGCACCCACAACCTGAAGCGCACAAAATGGCACGTGGCTCCCAAAGAATGATGCTTACATCATCTGCACTGAGAGATGACCCTCTAACCACAGCTTAAGCACACACAGGCTTCACAAAAGCTCCCCAAACACATTACAAAGGCTGAAATAAGGTGTTGGGTGGTAAAAAGTTGCTCCTCTCTTAGTTCATGAAGCCTAATGCCAGGGACCAGACTGACTTCAGCCAATCCAAGTAACTTTGGTGCATCCCAAGGAACCCCTTGGCACTCAAGGGGCTCAGCAGCAGAGGCCAGGCCTCCCATGACCCTGCCCCCCCTATCTCCACCCAACAAAGCTCCCAAGCACACACTCAGCTTTAAGCAGCAGCACATCAGCAGTCATGGACTTAAAGTTAAGCAAGCCCTTAGAAGTGCTCTGGTCATCTAACAAGCCCTTGCTGCTCTTGTAAAGAGTCAAGGCCATACAAAAGGCTGACTAAGGTCCTCCATCAACTTCATGCTCTGGTTAGAGGTTTTTTTCCTTCTGAATTATGGTGGTGACGCGTTTCTTTAATTACAACCTGCTAAAATTGAGGACTGTGCAGCCGGCTGGGCTGTACCATGGCACCAGCACGGAGCAGACACTGACTTCACTGAGCAGTCAATGGCATCACCTTGACCCCAGCCTACTGGAACAAGGGTGCGCTCCTCAGTTCCCACACACCAAAAGCACTCAGCCCATCTCGGGTTAGCTCACCAAGAACCACCTCAGCATCGCCCATGTAATGACTCTGGGATGGCCTGCGGGCATTTATGGCTTCCAAGAAAGGGTTCCTCATCTCCCCTCACCGAGCAAAGTGCCCAGCATCAAGATGCTCTTCTCACAGGGCCCTTAAGAGCTTCCCAATAAAGAAAACAATAATGGTGCCAAAGTCCCAATCTGAATATAACAACACAACCTGTGCCATGCACAATGGGTCAGTCCCATGCTACAGCCAGACCCGCTGCCATTAGGGAACCAATTCCGAGCACCGACGCATTTTCACACCGTTCAGCTGCATCACTTGCACGGACAGGGATGGCTTCCAAAGGGAGCCACACAAACACTTGTGGAAAAGGACATCAAGGCCTTTCCCGGGCTCCCGCCACCATCCCCAGCGCCCAGCAGGCGCGGACGAGACCCTGGCACCGGCACCCGCTATCAAAACAATAAGGAGCCACTCGATAAAGCTCTGCTCCTACTACTCCCGGCCCAGAGCAGCCCTGCACCGCTGGGAAAACAACCACGGCCGCAGGAAAGGAGCAGGGGAAACTCTGCCCGCCTGCAAACACAGGCAGGGTTCCTCCAAACGCTCATCTACACCAACCGAAGCAAAAACAGAGCTGCTTCCAGCCTCTAGCGAGCTGCGGGGGAAGCACGCCCAGCACAGAAGTTTCTTTGAGAGAAGTGATGCAAAGCAAGGCAGGAGCCCGGATTGCAAAAGTGATAATAATAAAATACTACTAAATCTGAGGTTTTGCCAAGAAAGGGACCGTCAGCAGGACGCCGGTGTAAAGCACTGCCCAAGGAACGCATGTGCTCTGGGTCCCGGCCCCTCCACGCTAGTTCAGGGCATCCCCCGCGGCCCCTTCGGCCCTGTTGCGAGCGGCAGCAGCCAGGCTGGCGCCGGCAGGATGCGAACGGCCCGTTATGGCCCCTCCTGCACCTCAACAGCAAAGGAACCTCCGCGGGAAGGGGAGGAAAGGGGGGGTTTAAGCAGAACTGGGAACTGGGGAGGGGGAGAATGCCATCCCGGAGCATCCCCAGGGTTCCAATAAGCCGCGGAAGGGGCCAGATGCCCCAAATCATGGGGGAAGGAAGGTCCCCGACTCCGCTCCGCTCCTCACCTGGCCCACAGAGGCGGCTGAAGTGGTAGGGGTTGCAGCAGACGGTGGGTCCGTCGGCAACGCCGAAGCTCTGGCACTCGCAGAGGGGTTTCAGCTCGGCGGGGTGCTGCAGGTCGGGCCATCGGAAGAGTTTCCCCAGGAGGAGGTGGGGGGGAGCCGCCTGGCCCCCCAGGCGCAGCTCCGTGCGGGCCACCAGCACGCAGCCGCTGGGCATGCCCCCGCGGGACTCCACCGCCTCCAGCAGGCTGTCCAGCGAGCGCTCCTTCAGCCGCTTCAGCAGCGAGTAGGTGACGGCCTTCAGCTCCTGCTCCAGCAACACCAGCCGCGACCTCGCCTCCCGGCCCCGCCGTTCCGGGGAGCCGCCGTCGGCCGCGCCGTCGGGGCTGGTGGTGCAGCCGGCGGTGTCTGTGTCCGGGGGCTGGGGGACGCCCGGCTCCCGCTCCTTGAAGAGGCAGCAGGTCACGGTTCGACCATCTCTCTCCGGCGCCCGCCGCGGGCTCGCCCCGCCGGCGCCGTCCCGCCGCGGTGGGGAGCGGAGCCGGGCCCCGCGCCGCTCCGCCATGGGGTCCCCGCGGGGCGCCGCCTCGCCCCGCCGCTCCTCCGCCTCCCGCAGCAGGCTGCGCGTTACCGCGCGGATCTCCGACGAAGGGATTTTCTCCGGGATTTTACAGCTACCGGTGGCTCCGAGGTCGTGGCCGCTCCTGGCGCTCCCATCTCCGCCGTCCCTGTCCGGAATGACGCGGCTCCTCCAAAGTCGCCGCACCAGCCCTGAGCGTTTGGACCTGAACATACGACACGCGGGCGGCCGGGGGTCGCGTCGCTCTCCGCCGCTTCCCCCCCCCCCCTCCGCGGGGCTCCTCGCTCCGCCGCCGGTTCTATCTCATCTCAGACCCGCCGCCCTCGCAGCCTGCCCGCACCTCCCGGCGCCGCCGTTTCCCCGCGGCCCTTCCCAGCGAATCGCCGACGGCCCGCGGCGGGGGCCGCACCATGGGGGAAGGCGGCGGGGGAGGGAGCGCGGCGCGGGCATAGACGGTGCCGCGGGGGTTGCGCCGATGCCCGCGGGCGGTTGTGGGGCCGCTCCCGTGGCGGCGCTGGGGCTCGGGCGCGCCGCGCCGTGCCCTACATCGGCTGCCAACGCGGGGACGGGGCCGGGGGGAGCCCGGGGCAGCGCTCGGCTGCGCCCCGCGGCTGCTCCACCGTACAAGGTGGGAGCTGGGAGAATATGGGTGGAAGCGGCGCCGGTTCCGCGCTCGGAGCTGCCGGTTCCGCGCTCGGAGCTGCCGGTTCCGCGCTCGGAGCTGCCGGTTCCGTTCGGCCAAAAAAAATCGTTAAAAAAACCCAGAAAAATTATTTAAAAAAAAAAAAAAGAAAAAAGGTAAAAAATGGCCAAAAGCAGCAAAGGGGCGAGACCCGCCCGCGGCCCGCGCGCACGCAGTGTCCGTCTGTCCGGTCCCGGTCCGGCTCCGCTCCCGCCGGGTCCCTGCGCACGGCTCCCGCCGGCGCGCCCGCTCGCGCCCGCCCCCCCGCCCTCCGCT
>WYDI02033186.1:0-15068 GCA_009867235.2 Psittacus erithacus | reverse complement strand
GGCGGCGAGCGGCGCGTCTGGGGGCCCGGCGGCGGCAGCAGCGGCAGCCGCGTCGGCGGGGCAGGGCGAGGCGGCGGCAGCGGCGGCGGCGGAGCCGGCTGCTACCCCCTACGTGGGGCTGCGGCGGCCGCTGGGCTACAAGCTGGCCAAGGCCACCAAGGAGCGGATCTGGCGGGGGGAGTTCATTGACCTCTTTTCCTTGCTCCACACAGAGCTGGCCCCCGAATACGGCCCGCGCCCGGGGGACACGCTGGACCAGTGGGTCTCGGCCTTCTTGGTGTACGCCAGCGTGCTGTGCGAGAAGCACCCTGCGCGCTGCGGGGCCATGTTCAAGTACCTGGACACCATCCGGAAGCTGCATGCCACCTACGGGGGCACCTCGTGGATGAACTACGACGAGGACTTCAGGCGGCGCGCGGCCAAGGACCCCAACCTGCCCTGGGGCGACGTCGACCTCGACCTGTGGATGAAGTGGATGGCACCCCTCAAGTCGCTCATCCCCAGGAAGCCGCGTGCTGAGGTCGAGACGCAGGCCTCACCGACACCACCGGCACCAGCACCTGCGCCCTCACAGAGCCCCAAGCAGGAGGAGAAAAGCCAGGTGTGACAGGCTGGCGGCCGCGTGTTTCACCACTGCCCCATCTGGGCACGGTGCCCCCTTGGAGGGGAAGAGGATAAGGGGACAGTCGAGACACCCTTGAGTTGGTCAGCAGCTCCCATGTCATGGCGCTGACCTGTGCTCATGCTAACTATGGTGCTTAGTTACGATGGGTCATGGTGTCAGCTGGCAAGACATGGGGCTGCACGGGTGTCCAACTGACCACCATGGGAGGTGTGGGCATTGCTGGAGGAAAAAGTATGCTTTCTGTTAAATAATTGTAGCATTTATTGCTCTAGCCACCAGGAATTAGGAGCCCTGCTGATTCTCTCCTCTGGTATATAACTGCATTTTCCTTAAGACTTTAGAAGAAAGGTGCTTTATTTTGTTTTTTCCTCTGAGTTGTCGTAAAAGAATACAGTTACCTGTATGTAAGGCAAAGAGTACAGACCCTCCTGTTACTACAGAAGCATGTGGCAGTTGCAGGCTGTGTGGGAGGCCAGAAATATTTATATGAATGAAGATGAACTTAAATGTGAATGGCCACAGCTTGAAGATTGCCTGAGATCTGCAGATTTAGTTCACATGTTCTGGCCTGTTTTGTGGGGAAAAATGGTGGGTGTGATTAGGGAAAGCAGGGACAATTTTGTGTATGTTAAGGTTTTGTTTTCAGTGTAGGCATAGAGCGTCACTGAGTTGGTAAAACCCGATGTACACGGGCAGATCCACCCTCTCCGTGGCCTGGGCTATGACAGTGAGCCCTGTGGCTGTGAAAGGTTGCCTATCTATATTTAGGGGTTGTGCTGCTTCTCTTAAACTGGTGACTATAGTGTCTGAAATCCCTAGTGGAGAAAATTCTGAGCGCTGAGTTTCATGCCAGCTGAAAAACAATAGGGAGATTCTGTTATACTGGCTATATTTATTTCTAAACAATTTTTTTTAGGACAGTAGGAAGAACCTGTGCATTCCTGAAAGGTTTTTGCTAGCTCATGAGATGCTATGCTCCCTGGGGGTTGCCAGTGCAGAGGAGTGGCCAAATTATTCATCTCTGTTAGCCTGACCTGGAAAGCAAGAACCCTTTTTTAGGGACTCTGGAAATGTTTGTCCCGCCAATTCCTGTCTTAGCAAAAGTGACTTCTCTGGGCCAGCCTGCGACAAAGCAGGGGAGCAAACATGAGGCAGTAACAGAGATAAACAGTCCCAGTGCAGGCCTTGTGGCCTTCTGTGGTTGGTGCTCTGGATTTATGCAACTTTCTTTCTGATATCTCTGTTTAGATTTCTCCGTTCCCAAGAACAGCAGCTCAGTTCTTGTTTTGCTATGGATCTTTTGTGAGCGCCAGATGGGTGATGGCCTGTAGCTTTCCTCTCACCTGAAACTGGATCTTCAGCTTGTCATGTTAACCAGGCTTGTAACTTCCGCAGCAGTCGGTCTGTCAGTGCAGAGCTTTGTGCTGTTGTCTGCTAAGGCACCAGAGGTCTCGATCCTCTTTGGTTTTGTGGAAACTTCCGAGCTGATTCTTGGCAGTGGCATTGAGATTTTTTTTTTTTTCTCAGAAATTGTGCAAAGACAAATTCAATGTGTTTATTTTAACTGAGTAACTCAAAGTACCGGAAGTTTAATGTTTGTAAAACAGTAATGCTTTAGCAGCACAATGAAAAGCAAAAGTAAAAGTTGTGGAGTTGTTCAGTATGGGTTTAACCACCTTCCTATTATGAGGGCAGTTTTTAATTGGAAGCAGTTGCTTACAACTGTTTAAAAACTGAAATAATGGTTTGAGCGACTGTTAAAACGTAGATGAGGCCTAGTTTATTATTGGTAAGGCAGCAGCAAGGAAATGTTACTCTCTTGGAGGTGATGTGTGGGTTTCCCCCGTACCTCCCCAGCTCCTTGCAAGCCCTAATTATGCTGTTTAAAACTACTTTAGAGAAATAAGGCACAGGTTCACATTTGGGAAAAAAATCAGAGCATTAAAATGGGGGAGAATAGTCTTTTATGGATTTACGGCCTGGGCCAGAACCTAAGCTTTTCCACATTCATGCTGTCAAGAGGAAAAGGAAGTGTTTTACAAAGACCTTTTCTTCCAGATTGTTTGATGGAACTCATTTTGTTTTCATAATTTCAAAGGATAGTGTTAGGCAGCCTGACTAGATTCAATTTCCCCCTTCAGTTGAAAGTTTCTTAAGTTTCAGCTTGATGTACTGCCTGTGTCTCTAGTTCTGCAGTTCCAGGAAGGTTAACTAGTGAAAACAAAGTCATGGAAAACAGAGTGTGGTGTTTGAAGCTAGCTGTCCTCTTTAAGGCGCCAGTGAAGATAAGTACCTTTGCTTTGTGCAGAAAGAGCAAAGTGAGAAACCCTAGTTTTAATTTGAGTGCAATAATTGATGCATGTGTAGGATGGCCGAGATTCATTCCTACAAATTATGTCTGTATGTATAACTTCAGACAATTCTTCTTTTTTTTTTTTTTCCTCCCCAGACTCCGTGAAAACAGAAGGCCAGTTGGGATGGCAGTCAATAATTGGGTGAGTTTATTTATAAAACTGACTGACTTTGGATTTTACGTGCCTGCAGATTTGTTAAATACAGAATTTTTTATTGGTGCCAACAGCCTGACTCCGTTGGTGTTTAAGTGGAGCTCTGGTATACTAGTGCATTCTTTTACCTCTGCTTCTGTTGCGTTGCAAGCTGTGCTAGAGAAGACGTAGGAAATTCATTTTACCCAATCAGCAATTGTAACAATGGACTACAAACCTGCAGAGCAAGCCAGTTTGCTGGAAAACAGGAATTCCTGCAGCGCAGCACTTGTCACAGACTATCCAAAGAGGGCAAAGATTCAGGAAGGTGAATAAATTGAACATTGGTTGAATGAGGTCAGGAACAGTCTCCTGGAGGAGAATCCTGCCCTAAAATACTACTTTGAAAGTATAAGCCAGTTCAGTGCGCAGATTAACCTTTCTCATTTGAGCAAACTTGTGTGCAATCCTGGATCTTTGCAGATCACAACCGGACACTTCAAAAACCTATGTACTATATTTGTTAAAAAAAAGTAATAAATCATAACTTGTCTTGTTACAGCTGTTACTTTTACCATTTCATTGAGAATATATGCAACATAAATGTGTATTTGACTTGAAGCAGTATCATACATTTGGTAAAATAACTCAGGTTATCAGCAGAACTATTCTGTGGGGCTCAATATTGCCTCTCCATTTTTCTCTGAAAAAATGCATTAACCGTTGCTGTCATTGCCAGAAATCAGTTCCATCTAGCCCAATTGTTCATTACAAAATTCTTGGTCAAATAGAATAATTTACCTAAATTATTCTCTGTTTTTATCCTCATAGAACCCTTAAGATCCTGAGCATCAAACTAGACTTTTGTAGTCTGATGTTCAAGAAAACCATGTTCACTGGTTCACGGTTTAATCATTCTACATCTCAGTATTTTGTTTTCCTTTTCCCTTGCATACTAGGGACTATGATAAAGGTAATACTATGATCCAGTAATGCGCATGATGGTAAGGGTATACCTTTAGTTGTTTCAGGAAAAAGCTGCCGTTACCTGCTCTCCTTTTCCTTTCTTGATAGTTTCAATAATATGCATAACACAAAGTGTTTGTAAATTGATAATTAAGCTGTTTGTGACATCACCTAAATAAATTTTTATATATAAATGCTGTTCTTAATCTCAGCCTTTTTTCCCCTCCCTCATTCTTACATTGCCTCTTCCCCTTTTGTAAACACTTTTTCCAATCACCTGACCTTTTGCAAAATTTCTGGGTTTCAGTTGTTAAAGCACAACCAAATCTTAACTATCAGCAGAAAACCAGCCTTTGAAATTTGCTTTCTGTGTTTTGCAGAAGTGCTTGATAATGCTGCAACTGTAGTTGTTCTAACTTAATCATCTTTGACAGTTGTGAAGACAATGATAGGTATCAGGCCTTGATCTGTCTGAAAATCAAATAGCCACTGTACTGGAGTACAAGTACTTTTATGGCCTCCAGACTGGGACTCTGATCCAGTGAATGCTGAGATACCTGCCTTCAGTACAGTAGAACATAGAGTACTTTTACACATGGAATTACAAGTTACAAAACCTTTAATTTTTGAGAAGAGGCTTAAGCTCAACGATCAGATTACTCATGACAGTCTTCCTTTGTCCTGTTTTCTTCAGAAATCAGAACTGCTGTTACTCACTGATCCTTGCTGTTTCTTCACCATCATTGCTATACATGGACCACTGCAGGCATCTCCTCTTGAGGAAGTGCTGGAATAGTAGCAGGATTTGGGGAGAGGGAGGTGTAGAATGAGGAAGGATGAGCAGATGTTGGTTTCCTCAGTCCTACTGGTGAATTACACAAGCATGGGTCTTAACCTACTGACTCAGCAGTGAAGCAGCAGCAGTTTTGTTTTTCTTGTCCAATTTGGGAGCAGCATACCCAGCTGGAGTCTGAAACACTTCCTAGTGTTTTCTGCCGAGTCCTTCTGCCAAGAATTTGTTGGGTTTGTTACTCTCTCCAGCCTTCAGTCTGGTGCCCTTCCTGGCACTCTCGTCACCTCCCAGTTTCCTGGTTGCTACTGGTGCAGGGTTGGACCACCCTGTTTTCTGCATCTGCTGTAGATGATTGCAGGGGCTCTGTCTTGCTGTCTAGTGTCAGTGGCTGCCTTAAAATTGCTGCCTGTTTTCATAATGAAACTTTCCTTTCAAATTACTGGCAGTGGTGTCTTCATAACATGTGTGTGTGTCATCACTGCCCCTCCCCCCACACGCATGCCTCCCTTCATTTTTCTTCTTCATGAGCTTGGCCTTTGTCATTGTCTTAGGGCCACCCAGTAGTTTCACTGTGGTACTTGTGCATCCTTTGGAGTTTATTGTTGCACATGTACTTTCCTTCTCATCATTGTGGTGTAAGCTAATGCATGAAATTTCTTTGTCTACTAGTTTCTCATTAAAAGTGTTGGACTTCAATGGGTTTCTTCAAATTCCAGCAGTTAGTACTATATGGGCTTGTGCATGTCATTGACACCGACTAACTCTTACCTGTACAGTTCCTGCTGTTGCCTTGTCCTTGTTGAGTCAGTGTGCACCTTGAAAGGATGGTGACTTGCGTATCTTCTGTTCATTTCTGGTTTACGAGTAGATGTATTCTGTTGATTATAAGCTAAACTTGCTGTCATTTACATGGCATGGCAGCAGCATGGAGATACTCAAGATGCCTGCTCTCTGAAAGCATACATTAAGGATAACCCTTTAACTAAGTGATGTGTGAAAATAGAGCATGCTGTTGATGAGAGTCTTACAGCTGAAATGAACCATGGGTCTATTAGTCTTTCAGTAACTGTGATCTGCAATGGGAATCTGTGGTACACAGGAATTTTATTTTTCTTTTATGCTATTTCTGTAAGTCCTGTTAGCTACAACAAAGTTGCAGCAAGGATTTCCACCAAGCCTGATGGAATTTCTAGTTGTGACTATTTGTAAAATATGCTGGGAGGACCAGCATCTTATGGAAAAACAGTTTTTGTCAGTTGACTAAAATTAAGTAGCATGTATTCCTGGGGAGAGATTTCAGGTAAGTTTATTTTTAGGGATTTCTAGCAAGACAGAATTTTTTTTTCCCCACAGATGTGCTTTTTCGTGTGCGGTGTCGATATGCATTGTTATTACAAAGAACAAATGAAAACCAGCACATTGTGACTGACAGCACAAAACGTGTTGCAATTTAGGGATGAGACAAAAATACTGGCTGGGGAGTTAAGCTTCTGCAAAAATAGAGTCAAATAAATGGGATTTCTAACTTCCACCTGTGCAGGAGTTAGTTTTGTTATTTGGAGCATGCGAAAAAAATGAGGCCATGTTAGTACTCTTCTGGCCTTACTAGTATAATGAACATACTGCGTGTGGATAGCCTTTCGCAAGTTGAGCAAAAAAGCCAACTGCAGTTGAGCAAAATTGTTACTTCTGAGCTCTGATGAGGTCTTGTCAGTTACGTGATGTGACTTCCAATTTAAACTTAAATGTTGATTTCCCATCCCCCTCTTTCTCCCATAATCTCACCAACTTGTTTTCTTCTTCATGAAAGTCTTGTGAACACAGCAAGCATGTCCTGAGGGCCAGCCATGGGATCAAGCAGCATCTGACCGAACTGCCTGTATGCGCAGAGCCTTTCACCCTTGTGTAGGTAGTTCTGCCAAGTTGGTGTGAACAAGCATGAAGAAACCCAGTATATCTGAGTGTGGCTGGATGGAGTGCACACAGGAGACTCTCTGGCTGCCTGCAGGCTCGTATATTTCTGGGAAGCCAGTAGCACTGGCAGCAGATCTTTCTGACCACTCCTGTGATAAAATCAAAACCAA
This sequence comes from Psittacus erithacus, assembly GCA_009867235.2. Lineage (NCBI taxonomy): Eukaryota > Metazoa > Chordata > Aves > Psittaciformes > Psittacidae > Psittacus > Psittacus erithacus. Next base: position 8,114 of record WYDI02033186.1, on the reverse strand, counting down.
AACCCCAGAGACTCTTGTGACCATTGCAGAGAGGGATGTGAGTCAATGCTAACAGACTAGATGTTTGTGGAAATGTTGCCTAGTGAAGTTATCAAACTGATTTTTTTAGGTCGTATGTTTGACAGGGACTGCAACCATTGATTGTATCTGTGGGAATGCTTTTGGCAGTTCTTCCTACAAAGAGATTATGTCCCTGAAAACCCAGCTGGATTAATGGTAAAAGCTAGATCTTACTTTTCCCCTCTTGTTTTGGCACTCGGGCTTGGCTTTTACCTTACCACAAGTTCAGTGTGCATTAGTCCAGCTCAATACAGCACATAATTTTTTCATCATATAATCTGGATCTAGTGCTTTTTTCCCCATTTATTTTTTTATTTGGGTTTGTTTTGGTTTTTTTTGGATTTTCCCCCTTGGGAATTCTTGTCAAAACTAGTTGGTATCTTTGCAGTGTGGCAGTTTGCTGGGCAACCAGCTAACTGGCAGGCGAGATTTGAAAAGCAGGAACATGTTTACAATATCTTACATAATTACAAACTTGAAATAATTCAAGCAAGAAGTACTTTTACCTTTTTTGGTGGTTGTTGCTCTTTCTTTACTTTACAGAACACTTTCTTCTTCCCAGTGTTCCATTGCAGCATTGCTGTGTTAGTATTTCCAGGGTAGCAGAAGAATGTTTACATCCAAACAAAATCTGTTTTCCTTGAATTTTTTAATTGCAAACATTTGTGTCCATAAAAGCCTTTCCACAAAACTTGGTCACTGTGTAGCTTCCTCTTTTTGTTTCTGTGCAGTCTAAAACTCAGATCATATTTGGTTGGGGTTTTTTTATTCTTTGAACTATGCAATATGAGCACTGTATCTGCATCTACACCAGTGGGTGTAGAAAATGCCACTTAAATTGGCAGTTCTAACAACCTGAAGCCGGGAATGGCTGTTTGAAAACAGAAATATGGCTTCCATTGGCTTCAACTATTAAGTGCCATCTGCGCTGCTGATTTTCCAAGTGTCCATAAGTGCCCTAAATTATCCCAAGATAGGAATTTACATGAAGTTACAAGGCTATATGAGGTCTCTGCTTAGTTGATAAGCTGCATGACAAGCTGGTGGCAGGGGGACCTGGGCTTTGTGTTCCCCTGTAGATGTCCCTAGCATAAAGACAGCTTCTTGAAATTTGTAACTCGTGCCAGGAGTTTGTACCTCCTCAGCTGAAACTTGCCACCATCTACTTAGGCATTCCAGCATTTATCTTTCATCATACCTCCCTTATATTCCCTGGTTTTTTTTTCACTCCCTAACAGTCAAATGTCATTCATGCCAGTGCTTGGAAGGAAGAAATACCACCAGAGCATGCAGGTGCTTCCCCTAGTGTATACGTATCTCCCGTGGATGATATCTGTTGTGCTAAGTGAAAATAATTTTTCTGCTTAAAGCTGGGGAATGAAGTTTATGCAAGGAATTGATAGAGGTGCTGGGACTCCAGCTGTTCACAGCTCCTAAAATGAAGATCAGTTGAGGTGGGGAAATCTCTGAGGTGCCTTTGCCCAGGGCATGCAGGTGTGCACCTTTCTGCATGTGATGTGACAGCAGCTTGTGAGCAACTTGAGGCAATAGCCTTCTCAAAGTGCTGTGCGTTAGGAGAAGCTCTTAATTTTCCTTCTTTCCTTGTCATTTTCCTTGCCCTTTCTCCCTCACCAACAGTCTCCCAAGCCAGGTATCTTTATTATCAAGTACCAGTAGATAACGGGAAATCTCACTGCCATTGCATTGGATTGCTGGGAGAAGTGAATGGGTTTACCTCTGCAAGATCATGGATTTTGTCCCAGAAGCAGCATCATAAATTTGTTGGTATTGAATGGCAAATAAAGTGACTTCAGGGGGCCCAATCTGTCCTTTGCTTTCCCACGTGGGGGGAAAAAAGGATTCGGCAACCTGGCTTAAACTGGTGCTGGCCAGTGGGACAGCCATGGGTAGAGTATCTTAATGAGATTTGGTACCAGAAAGTGAATGTGCACGTTGTTACTGCTGTAGGTACTTTGTAGGCTAATATACGAACAGGAGAAGGAGCTATGGCCAGTAGGCAAGGCTGGCCAAGCTGCTGGTGATGCTGACCCACCAAGCACAAGGGTGCTTCATGGAACTGGTTACAGAATCATGCAGCTCAAGGAGGGACCTTAAAAGAGCATTCTTTTTCTTGTGCCTTAGCATGCTTAAAAAAAAGTAGACACAAAAAATACTTTCATTGTATAAAACATAATACAGTTGCAAATGCTTTCTGAGAGGAGAGTGGGTGCTATTTGGTATGTACCATTTCCTAAAACATGCATTTTCTATTTTAAATATTTTGATTGCATGCAAATGCAAAAGGAATACAGTTGAATCTTTCAGTACAAATGAGGTAGAGAACAATAAAATTTACCAGTGGGTTAAGGTTGCTTAAAATGTTTTGTAGATTCTTTAGCAAGCATTTAAAAACATAGCTTGTTTTGGGTTTGGTTTTTTTTTTTGTCAGTGCTCAAAACAGTGAAAACAAACTTTCAGTGTGTTACAACACTGTTGCACTATTGAGAGCCCCGCAAATTGCTTGTGGCCGTCCACTCTGTAGAAGTATAATTAACCTCAGTTGCTTCCCGCTAGAAGGGAGAGGAATGGATAAGCGTATCTTGTACCTGCCTCTTGCATGAGGAAGCTGTTAATATGGAGTGCTTCCCAAAGTGGAGAAGCTGAGAACAGGACCCTGTGTCACCTGGCTCCCTGTTGGTGCCCAAAAGCTGAACTCCAGGGCTCCAAGATGTGCCACAACTTTTCCCTTCTCTTGATCTCTCCAGCCCACAGTCTCTGAATGAGCAGTTCCCACAGAGCACAGAAAGGAAGAAACTCCTTTTATGTGTTTTTTTTTTTTTTTCCTGGTGTTCCTACAGCTTCAGTCTTGACACCTTGTTCTGTGAAGCTGCTGCAAGAATGAATCTCTGAAACTGAGGAACAGGTGAGGAGGGCTGGTAGAGATGTTTCCTCATGAGTGTAAGAAACGTGCAGTGAATGCTACTAAGCTTTCCTAAGTCTAAGAAATGTCGGTTATAGCTTCAATCATATCTGTCAGTGGTGGAGGGTCAGAAAAGGTAAGCCTGTTTATTCCTATAGCTTGTGTTGCCTAGCAGTGTCTCACAGTATGTCCTGTATATTGAGTGGCAAATCGTATATTGTGGCTGTGGTGGAGAAGAAGATCATTTGACAAAACATGTCCTGGTAAGATGGCTGGCTGCTTGACTCTGTGGCTTAACCTGGCAAAACACAAGAAAGTAAAGCATATCTTACTTCTCTTTCAAAATGCTGAAGTGACTTTCTTGAGACGAGATGTTCCCATGAGCACGTGTTCCTACTTGATGTAGTGAGTGTTTTAAAAATAGCAATGCAAATACTGAGCCTGGTCAAGCAAGAACCTGAAAGCTCTGAAATGTTAGCTCTAGATAGCTTCATCTGTTAGTCTGCTTTGCTCAAAACTACTGGCAATTAAATTAACTTCTGTATTGGTGTTTTGATGCCTGTGGGGTTCCACCACATGTTTCTAGTGGTTGGCATTATTGATTAAATTATGAACAACAAGCAAAGGACCTATTCTTCTGATATTTTGCATCCCGTCCATGTCCCCCACCCTGTCTGTGGAAGAAATATCACTATGAAAAGGAGAGCAATTCAGACATCATGATTAAGAGTTATTGAAGAAGTTGTAGAGAGTGCCATTTACCTGATACTTCCCTCTCTCTTGCTGCACCCTTTGAAAACAGGCAGGACCACAGTCAGCAGTACCCTGCTAGGCCAGTGGAGTAAGTCCTGTAAGGCAGCTAAGGATGGAAGAGTTAATATTTTGTTAATGACCTATACCTATGATGTGAATTTTAAGGATTTAGGGTAAGTAGGAAGCACAGCCACACTACACACTTGTACTTACACAGGACTCCAGAAAAAGGGACAGGTTTGGGGCTGGCTATAGATTCTCTGCTTTTCCTCCTTACTTCTCTGCCATGCCTGCTGTGGAGGCCCTGGCAGGTGGAAAGGGTCAGTTCACCACCCCTGTGTGCCATGAGGCCTTGGCTGTGGTGCTGTGCCAGGGCTGCACAAGTATTGCCTAGGCTTGTCTTGCTCTGGCAGCTGAGGGCAGAAGCAGGAATTTAGCTGATCTCTAGAAAAGCTGAGTTTTACACACTTGCATGTAAGCATTGAAATTGTGACTGCAGAGCTAGAGGGGGCTGGAGAAAACATGGTCAATATTTGGGAAATGCTCAGAAGCACTTTTCAAGCAGTAAGGAAATAGCAAAGCCTGTCAGACTTTGCTGTGTGTCATGCTAAAGAGAGTCAATACTGAGAGAAATACTGTAAGAAATTATAAAGATGAATTCATTGTACAGGTCAAATTGTTAAATGTGGCATATGAGTATTTCACTGTGATATTTCCTATTGTAGTTTATGCTTCAGTCTTTGTCCTGGAATTACTTTTTTTCTTTCTTTTTTTTTGCTAAGATTTCCCAGGGGGCAGTCAGTGGAGATGCCCTGAGTAGAACTGTTCAGAGCTCTCTGAAATACACTCATTGTTTACCTTCTGTGTGTGTTACTTTGATTTTATGTAGGCTAGATTTGGCCTACTCTTGTTCTGTGTAGTCTGACAGTTCACCAGCGTTCCTTTGCAACTTCTCAGCATTTCCTTTGAAGATACACTATTCAGCCTGCAGAATTTTCAGATATGCCAGTATTTCTTCTAATAACTTCTGGTGAAGATGCTTTCAACATATCTAAATACTTCTGCTAGGTAGCGGGCATGAGTAGCTCATGCTACCTGTTTCCTAGAGTTTTATTTTGTTCCTGTCAGGTCTCTTGTCCTCTGGGACATGGTGCTGTTCTTTACAGTACAAGCTTCTGCGTCTCATGTTTCTTAAATAAAACTTGGCCACATGACCTTACATTCAGCATCGTGCCCAAAAACGTATCTAAACCCATTTTGTTTAAAGTCAAGCTTCTCTTACTGCAACTATATAAAAATTACTCCAATATTTTCTCAACAGATGGGCCTCTTATGTTCAGCATCACACCTGTGTACATTTATCATTACATTTATTTATAAAAGTATTTCCAGTTGAGTGTTTTCATCATTGAAGATGTTATTTTAACACGTCGCAGTCAGAAATATTGTTTGTTTTTCCCAGAAAAGTGCAATTTCTATATAATAGAAAGGTTACTGAAAACCCATCTCAATTATTTTAAGATTTTTTGCTTCTTTTTACTCCATGAAAAGAAAATGGATTAATCGAGGACTTTGCACAGAAATTTCTCTAGCTTTGCTGCAAAGCTTTACTGCATGACTGGTCTTGTCATGAGACTTGTTAATGCATAAAGGTGTGTGTGTCTTGGGTTTTACATTAATGGAGATGGCCTGAAATACTTTTGCTTAGATGTGAACCAATTTCTAGGACTATATTTGTAGCACTATCTTTAGTTTCTATTTTGGAGGGGTTTTGTTCCCTTGGACTTTTTCTGGCACAATGTAAAAGCGGCTGTTTTATTATTCCCAACATTTTGCAAAATCTCCCTTCAGAGCAGACTTTTCTAAATTATCCAACTCTTGTGCAGTTATTTTCTGCTTCTTGTAAAACCACAGCTGAAAGGAGCAATTAAAAAGCTGGATTGCTCCTTTAAACTTGGAATTTAATCTATATTAAACACAAATAAGCTCCCATTTCAAGGTTGTTTGATGCAGCCATTTGCCTTGTCAATGTTAATCATATTTTTGGGTGTGTGTGGACTGTAGGATCTAGCGCTTAGGGATTTAGAAATGATGGGCTCTCATGCAAGTGATTCCAGATGGTTGGATTTTTCCTTTGGACACTGTCCTGGCCCTTCCCAAGACATAGCTTGTACAACCAGCCCACAATCACAAAATGGTCTTTTGGGAGCATTTGGTATAGCTAGGCTGTATCGTGCTGCACTGAGTTTCTCTCATCCACACTTGCAAGCAGAATACTGCTAAGCCTTCCCAATGAAGATACAAAAAGAAATACCTGAAAAATCCCTGGAGGTGCAGACAAGAAGCCAAGGAGAGAAAGCTGAACCTGTGGCATGTGTCTATGGCACTGGCATGGCAGATTCCCTGCAGTGTCACTGTCACTTTGGGGAAGGCAGATGCTTGGTGCAGAGATAGCTGAGCTGATCCTGGTGTTAGGTACCACAGAGCTGTGGAAGCATCCTGGTGATGTAGGTCAAAGCACAAATAAATAAATAAATGGTCACATGTGTCTGTTTTATTCAAGGCTACATTTGCAATTCAGAAATGTCTCTTGGAGCTGCCAGAATTTTCTCCCTGCATTCAAACAGGGAGAAAATCTGTCGGGAAGTTGGCTGCCTTGGGTGCTGCACTAGAAGTAGCTATGGATGTGCTGTATCCACTAACTGCAACAGCAGCCCCTGTCTGAAATTCGAGGGGGTGAGGGGGCAGCTGCTATCTCAACAGCGCACCACAGAGCTTGTCACATAAAGTCAAGGCATCTCTTGTTGGGCCAACCTAGGTAAGTGGAGCAAAGTCAGAAAACCAGATCACAAATGGCTGGTAAGACACAGTGTCTGTTGCTTGCTCTCTTGGTGCACATCATTCTTGTATCCCAGGAAAATATTTTTCCCACCATCAGAAAAATATTTGTCTTGTTTTAAAACAGGATGCATCTTCACATGCACTAAGCTTCAGTATAAACTTTTCTTCCCTGGGCAATAAAAGTTCTCATTGTCCTCCTGAGGCACTGATAGTCTTTCCATTTGTTGCTTTTAGATCTCCCAGCAGACTACAGAGCAAATAGCAACTGAGTACTTTGATTTTTACCAACTTTTAGAAGATGGTATGTTTTTATAACACAAAAATTATTACAGATTGGCCTTCTGGCTGGAGAAATCAGTTCTAACACACTGCAGAGCTTTAAGGGGGAGAATTCATTCTGGGGACAACCATGTGTCCTGGGAAAAAGATGGGAAGAGATAAACAAAATAAATAAACATTTGGAATGGAAATGGTGAGTTAGTATCTGCCTAAAGTGAAAAGTAGAATTCAAGTGTATTTCTTCACATGCATGTGCAGTAGTTTGGTATTGTAAATCAAGAGAAAGGACACAGAGAATCCTCCCATTTGTTTCATTAACTGCCTGTATGCTCACATCTGGCTAACATTTATATTCTCAGTGTAAGCAGGAATACTATAATAAGTCCTGGTCAGCCAACAGACAATATATCGAAATGGTTAATTTAATGTATTGTTAATTCTAATCTTTTTTCTTCTCATTGCATTTAGACATTTATTTTGCTTTCAACTTGAAAACTTAGAAATATCGGAGTTCTGCTGTTTGATTTTAGCCATATAGACCCATCCTGCTGTTCACCACTAACTGTTAAGGGTTCTGAGTTAGAGCATTAGGGATAGATCCATCCTCCCTTGTGTTGTTCACAGGTCAGCTGAGGATTTCACTGGTGTGGGAGGATGTATGGCTAATGTGAGTGAGCAAAGCTGTCCCTATATGGCACTTGCCTGGCTTCCCTTCAGTGTCAGAGACATGCCTGATGAAAGCAAGAGGTCATGGTTAGTGGAGTGCTGAGATATGCCTGCTGTTGGCATAAGGGTTCCTACTGCAAAGCAGGTAGTTCAGCGCAGTCCTCAGGATCAGCTTGGCAGCAGCCTTATTAGTTCAAAGGACTTTGTCATTCTCTTTGGGATGTGCTGAACAAATCCTTAGCTGTGCAATGCAAACAAGGCACGTTTCCAAGGCATGTCAGTGAGTTACAGTGCAGTGTTGGTCAGTAACTCTGTGCGAGCTTCTACTCTGCTCTGCAAAGATGTGCCCCAGGGAGGGGTGAACTTTTGCAGATTTCAAAGTACCTGTAACAGCTCCTGCTGATCCTCAGAGTGATTTCTCAGCTCCTGAAGCAAGCCAAAAGATCAAAAGAGAAAGCACTTTCAGTCTGTTTGAGCTGAATTCTGTTCTTTTGAAAAAAAAAAAAAAATATATATATCTCAGTTCTGCACTGTTTGGTTTTGGTTTTTTTCTCCTTTATTTGAGTCCAGACCCAAAGTACACAGTTAATTCTGC
>WYDI02033183.1:0-37462 GCA_009867235.2 Psittacus erithacus | reverse complement strand
GTTCAAACTTAAACAGGGGAAGTTTAGATTGGATATAAGGAAGAAGTTCTTTACTGTGAGGGTGGTGAGGCACTGGATTGGGTTGCCCAGGCAGGCTGTGAATGCACCATCCCTGGCGGTGTTCCAGACCAGGTTGGACAGAGCCTTGGGTGCCACGGTTTAGTGTGAAGTGTCCCTGCCCGTGGCAGGGGGGTTGGAACTAGATGATTTTAAGGTCCTTTCTAACCCTAACTATTCTATGATTCTATGATTCTCATCACTCTCTGGATTCAAAAGGTTTCATGGATATACGCATTACAGTTAAAAAAATGCTGTAATACATTTGCTTCTCTTGTAACCATGTTAGGAACTACACATAAAGCCTGCATACGATAGTTTTAATTAACCTAACTGATCACAGTAGCTGTGCTGCCAGCCACCAAAGTGTTGATAGGACTTCACCTGAAGCTCTGTTAATCTGATTATCTGATCTCAAAATGTAGTTAAGTTGCTCCTCTCCTTTCAGAACTGTAGGTTTTCATGAAGTCTGAAGTTCAAGCCAATGTGCAAAATGCTGAATTTGCTGTCATTTTCTATTTTTCAGGCTTTGCAAGTAGGTGATTACTATAGTGTTCTGGATGTAATTCACATTAATGAAGTAGATTCTATAAAGGCAGTGTAAACTATACTTGGTTTCATTATCAGGGATCCATGGTCAACAAAGAGTTTAGTCTGCCACGAGTTTATGCTTCTGAAAAGATGAGCCAGAGATGAGCCTTTACAAAACTAAAAACTTAAGATGTGTTTTTCTGAGTGAGTTCCGTAAGAGGTTGTTGTTCCTGGTGGCTAGATATGCCTGTTGCTTCATTACAACCTGATAATGTATCTTACGTCCTGTTCCTTGTTGAGGTGTACTTCTTAATTTAGCACTCAGCCAAAGTGTTCATAACAAAGTGGAGCAAGACTTGGCAAACAGCTGGTTTATGGCTTCAAGGTTATTTTTGAGATGTATTTTCTGGATTAAATATCTCAGACCCAATTTACTTATCTGCTTGCTGCTTTTCTCTAAGGCAAGCTAAAAGGCATAAACACTTAGTTGTGCACTTTTCTAGGCCCAAGCTTCAGTAATAGAACATAGCTTCTCCATCTGCCTTCCCCAGAAAAGTAAGACTAATAATAATATTATTATTATTTTACCTGAAAGCTATTTTTCTCTACTTTGCATCCAGATTAACTTGAGGTATTTGCATGCTACTAATACCAATCTGAGGGCTGTCAGGGTTATATATATAGATAATGTTGAAAATGCAATTTTCTGAGCTGTAAGCTGAGTAGCTTATCCTGAGAAGGCACAATAACTCATCTGAAAACACATCCTCAAAATTTTTTAGTTGCATGTGCTAAACTGGACCAGGCTGCAGGGCCACGCACATATGGTTGCTCAGCAGAGGCCCAGATGGCTGCAGCTGTACCAGTTGTGTTGTAGGAGGGTACTGCTGTGGCTAATTTCTATGTTGTATATGTTTTAAAAAACAACATTTCGGGGTAGCTGACTGTTGTAGAATGCACTTGTCAAGGATGCAGTCCAGTACCTCAGCTTGGATATACTATTGTGCGGTCTAAGAAAACCACAGGGATGGTTCTCTGCGTTCTCATTATACCCTCAGTCTTTATAAATGTAATGTTTCTGTCATCCTACACTTGAATTAAAGGTATATGCTTTTCTGAACTGCTCACTTTCCAGTTAGTAAGGTGTGTAAATGCAGAACAGTTACACTTTAGGAACTTAATTTCTCCTGTTTGTAAAAAGAGGTCTGCACGCTCTTGTTTTCATGGTGAGAACTCCTATCTTTAAGGCGCAGTAAATTGCTGGGGTGTTACTGGTACAGCAAGTCACTCTGTAAGAATATTGCTCACTGAACTTTGCAGTCATTGCAAGAAGGAACTACAGTTTCAGGAGTTTCAGTTATCAGCCTGATTTGTTGACAGTTGGCTTGCTATTTAAAGGAAGTCAGCAATAATTTATTATTTGATGAAAATGTTCATGATTAGCCACTTTTTTCCTTTTTTTCTTTTTTTTTTTTTTCCAGAAAGCTCAACTTTATATGACTAACATGGTTAAAATAACATATATAACCAAATAAATTGTGGCATTTTATATGGTTAAACTGATGAAGTTTGCATTTTCTGAAACAATGAGGTAGGAATTTATCTTGCCAAATTCAGGCATACAGGAGAAGGCACTTTCAGAGATGTACATCCGTCTAACCAATGTTTTTCTCAGCACAGACTGTAACTGGAGATGAGAGTGACTAGCACAGACTGGAAGATTTCTATGGTCTAACATGAAGTTGAGATGAACGCACAAAAAGTTTTGGGATATCTTTCTTTTAATTCACGATGAAGGTGATGTTAGCACTGTACAGGCTTAATTATAGGATTGTTAGGTACAGTATATTTTTTTTTGTTTTATTAAGCCTAAAATATTTATAAATAATGTTATTTTATATTCAGAATACTGTTTTCAAAGTTCTGTTGCACATCTTGGTACTTGTTAGTCATATTAAAGGTGGATTTCATATCCATTTCCCTCTGAAGTTCTTTACCAGTTTTATAATCATATTTTATTAATTATGTAAATACTTTTTCTTTCGGTTCTCAGTGAATAAAATACACAAATACAGTTTAAAAACCAGAGGGTAACAGAAGAGTAAGAAGAACTTACTATCCAAAAAAATCCTCAGATTTATTAAAAAAGTAAAATAATAAGATATTTTTCTCTATCATTTGCAGCTGAGAGCTCTCATAACAGTGATTAGAAAAAGTATTTAAAATAGTTTATTTTGTTGTTGGATTTTTCCATGTCATATTAATAGTATTTGAAAACTCTACATAGACAAAATATTTTATGTTTCTAAGTAAATTTTATGGATATTGAAAGTTTTTTTAGAAGTGTTATTTAACAGTAGCAGAAATTCTGTGCAATGTTATAATATCCTATCTCTTTAAACAAGTTATGTGTCAAGAGTTAGAAAAAGAAAAGAACTGTATTTAACATGCATGCTTAATAGGACTCAGATTCAGTATTATGAATAGACAGATATTTACTTGCTAGTCAAATACCCAATTACAAAAAAACTTGACACCCACAGTTTAAAGTAATTGAGGATTTAAAAATTCATGATACTGTTGGATATTTGTGTCATTTTTTGTCATATTTCTTAAAATCACACCCTATGGCTCTTGATTGGAACTTGAAAACTCATTGAACTAAGCAGTGTATGAATGCAACTCTCATTTTTGACGTGCGAAGAGAATTAATCGCAGGATCATAGAATGGCTTGGGCTGGAAGGGGCCTTAAACATCATTCAGTTCCAAACCCCTGCCACAGGCAAGGACACCTTCCACTAGACCAGGTTGCTCAAAGCCCGGTCCAGCCTGGCCTTGAACACTGCCAGGAATGGGGGAGCCACAGCTTCTCTGGGCATCCTGCTTCACTAACAGGAAAGAACTCCTTCCTAATATCAGATCTGAACCTCCCCTCTTTGCTTCTTACAGCAGGGCAGATATAAGCACTACTGGTGCACATCATGAGCTCAAACTGCCACAGATATTGCCTAAAAATAACATAGAAGATAAATAGTATTTATAAATAGATAAATAGAATTACTGTAGGCCCCAGAGAATAGGACTGAAGACATACATCTCTTAAAGTGGGATCCTAAAAGGATGAAAAGTAGAAGGTGACTGGGGAAAGGGTAAAGTCATGACGGCTAAAGGAAGCTGTGGTTTTGAGGCTACCCAACTGACCTTATCCAAAGCAGCTAAATAAGCCAGGACAAGTAGGCTACAAGTGTGCCCATTAGTTTTAATCATGAAGCTGCCTTTATGCATCTTTGTGAACTTGGCTGAGAATTGTAGAGGTGGCAGCTGTTAAACTGAAAGAAATTTCTGACACATTTAGTTTTGCTGCTAATGGGCTGTACTGGTGTGAATAAGGCTTACTAAGTACACAGCCATAACTGTTCTTATTTATATGCATCATATAAATATCACATTGTATAATAGCTGTAAGACAATCCAGAGCATTTCTGGGGGATTATTGCACATCTCGGGTAGTTTAAGTCACCCAGTCTTTTGGCTTTATGCCTTAAAATGCTACCAGAGACATGTTATAATCGTCCAGAAATGCACTGCCTGTTGCAAATTACAGTTTATACCAAACTACTCAGTACCCAAAATATACAATTTAACCAGGTAATGTGATGTGTGTGTTTAAAAAAAATAATAATCTAAATAGGATGTTCAGTATGCTCTTCCCTCAAGAAGGCAGATTTTACTTACCCATCCAGAACAGCTCCAGAAAGTCCATGCTACTTTTGAGTGTGATTTGTTTCTGCATTTAATGATCTCATTGTCATCATCTTTGACCTTTCTCTCTTTTCCCTTCTTTTTGGCTTTGGTTATTTGGGCTTTGCATTTGATCCTTGCAGTGTTCTGAGATGCTCAAATATGGGATGTAATTATAGCAATAAAGTGTAAAGAGTGTCACAAATAGCATTCAAGACCAAGCAGAAAATGGAAGGAAGAATCATGACTAAAACTCTAGCACAGTCACTATGATGTTTCTCTTAAGTTACACTTTGCAGGACGAGATTTTCCTATAAGAGAACTATATCTGATGTAAGTGTTCATATAAATACCTGTATTAAACTCAGTGATAGAACTGTCATTATTTATTTATTTTCCTGTCTTCTCTTACATTACAGATGAAATAGGAGATCCCTATTTACCTTCTTTCTGCCTTTTGTTGCTATTAATCCAGTGTAAACTCTGCCATCCTGGGCTGTTCTCTCTCATCCTGTTGAACAGATTTGTCAGCCTCATGTTTTATTGATCCTGTCTTTATTGGCCCTATGATGGTTTGTTTTGAATAAAGCAAAGCATTCCCCACTAGATAGGGTTAAGGAGTTGCTGGTAGCCAGGCACACCTTATGTTGTTTCTTTTTTCCCAACTGTCATGTTTTTGTCAGATAAAATTGCAAGCAAAAAGCAAATTACAATGTTTTCCAATATTAACTGTAATATTATGTCTTCTTCCTTGTAGGCAATTTAGCTCAAGCTGGCAGGCTGCCCATTCCAATGTGCAAGGACACTGCTTTTCTGGGAAGCTATGTCAGATAAAGCAGTTAGCTTTTCTGAAAGTGAAGGCTATATTTTTTTACTCTCGTTAGTGGAACAAGACCTTATCAGCATATAAACACAGCCTGCATGGCAACACAAAGATACCTGTTTTGCCTCATATTAGACTTCCTCCACAAAGCATATTTCTCATGTGAATATTAAAATAATAGCTTTTAAGTTAGAAAGTATGCTTGCTTGCGCTGCAATTATTAGCTACTCAATTAGGACACTTTTCCAGCTATCTGGGCTGAGGTTTTCAGAGGAGCCTAGGGAGTTGACTGCATAAAGCCATGTCTGTACTAGGAGATTAACTGTGTCTGTGCTCTCTGACACTGAGGCTAACAAGCATGGAATGGCCCACATCTATATTATTCAATTTTCTTGTCCTCTAAAATAGGGTGGTCATCTCCAAACTGCCCCCTGAGAATGGTTTCTGGTCCTCGCATACCCCTGAGCTGTGTCCCAGCACTGGGGAATGGTAGTTGCCCTGTGCCAAAAGCATTCCTGGGGTTAGTGGAACAATTTAAGTGTAAAGGGGTTTTTAGATAGTCCGGGAATATTCCCTGAGACTGTTTTATCTTGAGGTCAAGTCCTAGCGCTGTTGACTGCTCTAAAGCTGAACTCTTAAACCCTGGCCCTCAGAGCAGTCACATGCGAAGTCTTCATGGTGTTACCACATGCTGTTTGATCTGTGGAAAAGGTGCCTTCCCCTCAGTAACTTTATGTAGTCAATTGTGTTTTAGAAATAAGTCATTCTTAACTTAAAGTATAGAAAATGCAGTCATCTTTAAGAACTGCACAATTCTCTTGTTAGATTCCCTTCAACAGCATTCAGTACCTGATGCATCTTTTATGTGATGCTTATTAATAACAGTAATGAAGAGCGTCATAGCCTCTCATTTCATAGGCTTCAGCATTATAATAAGGTTGCCCTGTTTCACTGCACTGTGCAGATAACACTACTTACTGCTCAGCTGAGGATTTTGTGAACTATAGATGTCGATGATGATGTTGTCAACTTGCTGTTGACAAATACAAACAAGTATTATTTTATCTCTCCCATTTTGTTTTCCTGTAAGAATATATTTTATCTTCTTTAATACCATTGGGATTATTGATGCCAAACAATGCTTTGAGATCCTCTGATCAAACACTGTGTAGCTGCAACTGGTATTGTGTACTGGTGGTGGTGTACCAGTGTGCCAGTGGTGGACAAATATACAGATGTGGTCTGTATATTTGCTGTACGTTCCTCATGGTCAAAGACCTGCTCCAAAGCTTCTGTTGTTTTTTGATTCAGGCACCGGATATCTGTTGTGTATACTGGTAATGTTTTCACACAATCTTTCTGTGTTCTGTATACGTATAATGAAGTCATAGCACTTGCCGCGTGACATCAAAGCCTGTTGCTGTAAGTGTAATCTAGCAAACAATGATCACATTGTCTGTGTAAGCAGGGAAAAGAGAAGGAAAGTTAAAAAGTGAGGCCTTTTTTATTTACACAGCAATGTTTTAATAAGCAGCAGATTTTGAGGAAAGGGTTGGAAAAATAGTAAAAGGATGAATGTTTCAATGTGATTTTTTTCAATAAGTAAAAAAGTTCATTTCTACCTATTAAAATAAAAAATACTCTTGAATTTCAGGGATCCTGAGAGAGCTATTGGCATTCCCAGTCAATGCTTGTCAAGATACTTTCTTTTGATTTTTTAAACCCCCCCACCAATCCTTCTGTGGTACTATTAATGCTAACCTCCTTAGCTGCCCACTTGGAACAGCCCAGTGCGATAGCTTTACTACAAAGAGCTTCTATGTATTCCAGGAATCAGGATATAGCACTCTTCTGACAGAAAATGCCCTGTAATGAAGGTGAAGCTTAGACATTATTTATTCCAAATGCATGATCTTTCCATCTGCAAGTTTATAGAGGCTGAGAAATTGTTGAATTTGGAGATTTGCAAATACAAATTGCAAGCTCGACTCTGAAAATATTTCCTTTTGGAAAACAAGTCCTATTCCCCCTTGTGAGCATTATCCTTATGCAGCATTAGATCTGTACAGAAGGTATGTCTAAGATGGACAGCTTTGCTCATAAAGACACAGCACCACCCTCTCCTGGAACGAAGCAACTAAAACATTTTGAGCCCACACCCGGGTACCTGGCAAGAACAGACTGTCACTTGTGTTAAATTACATGGAATATTTTTTGTGTCTCTTAACTAGGTCCACTTTTTAGGCTGCAGCAGGTTAAAGTTATAGCTGTGCAAACTTTGAGAAGTCTAAATCCAAATTAAGGTTGGCTCACTTCCAGAAATGGCTGGAGCTGGCAAATTTAAATCATTTTCAAGTTGGAGCTGTTTTTTTCTGGGTTTTATGTCATCACTTATGAGTTAAAACTGAGGAAAAACCTGGTTGTAACCGATTTAAGCTCTTTTTGTCTCCTGCCCTGGTCTAGAATCTTTTTTCTGTATGTGCGACTTGTTTGTTGGGAACTGACTACTGATGGGATTATAGTGTGTCGACTCTCTGGTACTGCCCATCTAATAAAGCATGGATTTTAAAGATTTTCTTTTAGACATTTATGAAGCATCAATTGATGAAGTATCTAGAAGAACGTGGTTCTTAAAACATTTTTTGTAAAATAAGTTATTTTTACACTTTATGTTTTTATGCAAGTCATACATTAATTGACAATTTTAAAACTGACTGGCATTACCAACACATTTTGTGGTGTCATGCTTATGGATTAAGATCAGTAATAAATGTTTCTTAGCACTTACTTTTCCTGAATTATTCCTGCGATAGAGGGATAATCTATATACATAATAAATTTACAGGTGAACTCTCTGAAGCCCCAAATCAGTGTAACTTTATGCATGTGGATGATTATTATGAACTGCTCTGAGGGATGGTGAAAAAGGAAGCCATGATCTGAGGAAGGGAGCCATGGGAATCTGAGGAAATGGTTTACTTCAGTAAAATACAGGTGCCTGGTTAGGATCTGACCGTTTGAAGAGCTGTCCAAACATTTACTCACTCTCACAACACTCTCATGAAGTAAAGAATAAATATTATCTCAGTTTTATGGAACAAGAAAGTGAGCATCAAGAAAATCTGGATTAAAACTCAGGAATTTGTGGCATGCAGTTGCTTGCTTAGTCTATTAAACCATGGTTTGATTTGTCAATAGTCCTGTGCTTTATAGACTAGAAAAAACCTTTAAAATATCAACTAGTTTAGATAGGCAGTAGTTCTGTTTTGTTTGCCCGAAACAGAGATGAAGCCATTTCATATCATCATAGCCAAATTTGGTGAATTTGTTCCATATTTGTCTTAAAGTGAGAATTGCTCTTGAAAGTGGCAGTGTATCAAGCAAATCCCTCCTTCTGGAGGCAGAGGAGTTTGGAAAAAGGGATGGTATTTCCATGTTAAATGAAGTAGATCATCACTTTAGCCTTAATTTACCAAAGCACATCACTAGGGAGGCAATGCTGTTTGTGTAATTATCTTGGTGAATGGTTCTATAGAGTTTGCATACAATGAGTTTGCATTTGGTTTATGCAGGGCAGAATTTATAAAGCACTTCTATAATTTACACCGAGTCCTTGTGATGCTGTCACCCATCAGTTAAAACAAGGCTGAAAAGCACTCTAGAAATGACTAAGGCTACCTCCATCATCTCTTCCAAACTGCAGTGGAACTGAAATGATACAGGACAACAGGGCAAATGTTGAGAACTGGAAAAATAGAAAAACAGAGCAGCATGAAATGTCAAACCACATTTTTAAGGCACTTTTTACTATATTTCCATAAATGCATGAGGGAATTATGTTGCAAATACTTGAAACTGTTTATTTTCATTTTTGGCTTGATTTTCTAGCATTGAAAAAACCATGCCTAATGGTCTTGAGCATTCTTAAAGAAAAAAATTATATTTTACATAATGGTTTGCATGTGTGAGTTCCTTCTGGCAAGAGCACTATAATTAGCCTGTCATCTCTGAGAGAAGAGACTATCTGTCTTAAAGATGCAACAGTGAGTCTTGGCTGCTAGAGCTAGGAGCAGAACATTGTGATTTTGTCAAAAGATAAACATTATCCCTTTTCACTTATTCATCTTTCTTCTCTTCCTGCTTCTCTGGCTCAAAGCTAGCCTGGAGAAGCAAAGGACAGCTGAGTTCAAACAGTTTTCTTCCATCCTCATTCAGCAAGCCATGGCGAAAGAACTTGGCTTCTTGATATCAATAACTTTGCTTCAGCTCAACTTCAAACTGTTTGGGCGGTCTTTCAAAAATAAAAAGGTACAATAAAAGGGGACTAAACTTCCTGGTTTACTCACAAAGTAGCAGATTCATCTAAGGCTTACTTTCCTTTGGGATTGTCCATATGCAGCATGGGAAAGTCACAGAATCATAGAATTGAAAAGATCTGTAAGGTCATCAAATCCAACTTTTAACCCAGCACTTCCAAGTCCACCACTGAACTGTGTCCCTAAGCATCACATCCGCACTTCTGTTAGATAGCTCCGGGGATAGTGACTGCCACTTGCCTGGGTAGCCTCTTTCAATGCTTGACATCCCTTTCAGTTAAGAAATTTTCCCTAATACCCTGTCTAAACCTCTTGTCCTGTCAGTTGTTACCTGGGAGAAGAGACCGACTCCCACCTTACTACAGCCTCCTTTCAGGTAATGTAAAGAGTGATAAGGTCCCCCCATGAGCCTTCCTTTCTCCAGGTTAAGCAGCCCCAGTTCCCTCAGCTGTTCCTCACAAGACTTGTGCTCTGGACCTTTCACCAGCAAGTCAAGGATGTGGAATATTATTCCTTTGCACAGCTTTACTGTAGCTATTAAAAGACAATCAACCAGAACAGGGCAATGGCAGACAGTGTTGTGTGTTTCAGTCTTTTGCGGTCTTGTTTCTAAAGGAGAGTAATTTTGGTAGAAAGGCTTTGCTGCTTTTGGGTACCCATATGTGTCCTTGATCAGAGGAGGGGGAAAGAGAGAAGGAAAAATCACAATCACCACAGAGTCAAAATAGCGTAACTGGTTTGAGCTGGCATAGCAGTGTTGGTATGTGTTAACTCTTAGTATTATCATGCCTAAGGCTCATTTCCAGTATCAACAATGAACGCTGTAATACAGGAAGTGATCACATATGGCATCTTTCCAGGCCCAACTGGTTACCGTAGCAAAGAGTGGGTAAGAAGGTGAGGTTTTCAGTGGGAACAGGAGAATATTGCATTTCATTCTGAAGACTGTCATGTACATGTGCCACTCCATCAGAGAATGTATTTGTATGCTGGTGAAAACTGCGGTGACGAGGACATTTCTCCACAGATAATGATATATGTACCAGGTTCCTTGAACGTACCCATTGTAAATTCTTTTTATTTTTGCTGTGTCTGTTTATTCTGGAGCTTGCTTTGTGATCCTTTTGCTGTTGCTGTCCTCCTACCCCTCTTCTCTCCTTATGTTGTGTAATTTGTCTAAACAGTATAATTTTCTTTTCTTACTCCGTACAACCTTTCCATTTCCACCCCTCTACTTTCCTGGTACTTTCCTTTGCCAGATAGTCAAAGATTTTCTCAAATAGTCAAGATTCAAGATTCTTCTCAGTTCCTATGTAAGCTATAATTTTATTCTATTATGAGTGAGCACTGCTTCTGCAGGCCTGGAACTGATTACTGTTTGCATATATCTAGCATCACCAGCCAAAGAGTCAAAGACCAAAGAGACTTCTCAGAACCTTACAAGGTTTTCAAAATCACCTTGTTATTCTTCTCAGATTCCCCCTTTTGTTGGGAATTTCTTTTTTCTTTTTGTGTATCTGGAATTCAGAGACCAAGTTTATTTTTTGAAAAATTCTTGTAGATATTGGTTACCTTCTCGAACCGTCCAACACCTAAAATCTAATTTTAAATCGGCACCTATTTCCAGTCTTGGACATCCCAAGAAGTCATTGATTTGATCAGCATGAGCCCTGTCTCTTCTGTTCTGCAGTGTATTTCGGGCAGATCTTTGCTGGGAGGCTAAGAGCAAAGCTTTTGTGTGTTTCGTGTTGGCATTTGGCTCTGGTTGGAACAAATTTTTTCATTGTTTTTGTAAAATTTCAGGACTTTAGTTCTTCATCCCAGAAAGGAGAAATCGCAAAAAATAAAATAAATAAAAAATAAATCAATCCCTTGGTGAAAATATTAGAAGCAGAAAGAGGAGGGCAGTGCTGTGGGGTTTTTTTAATTAAAATACTAAAGACAGGTTTGTGCTCTTCTGAAAGTGCATCCTGAATTTCTACTGATTGTTTTGCTCTTTATAAAAGGCATATGCTACTGTTGTGTTCTGAAAAGATGGAATAATTAGGAACTGTGATATAGAAGAGGTCATATTGGCCAGTCTTCTGCCTTTTAACTCCTGGAAATGAATACTTACAGGAAATATGATTTGAAAGATAGAGGAAACTGTTGAACTAAGACTGAAATAGCTCTTCTGCTTTGTCAGTCACTCCCTAAGGATCTCTGTAATAAATCTTGATTTGCCATGATCACTCATGCATTGACTTTTATATCTTCCAGGAAGTTTCCTCAACAAAAACAAAGGTATTTTGAAGTGACCACTGACCTAGCCATCTTCTTGCTGCTCTTTGCTCATTTCTTGGTAGTTTTTGTCCCATGCAGAAGCATTTATTTCTGATAATGGTGCTTGTGGTCTGGCAGCCACAAAAGCCCTCAACTTTCTTAAGTGGCCTCATGTGGAACTGCATGTCTCATTTTAAGTCTCCTTTATCGTAAAATGCTTAATTGACCCATATCTCTGGACTGGATAAATGAATGCAAGTTCTGAAGTTGTATTCCTATTCTTCTTCCCTTGGACAGCATATTGAAGGTCATTGACTGGAAACAAGGAATTAAATCAACTCTCCTGATTGTCTCCAAAGTCTTGTGGAATAGCCATTTCTGCATTTTGAATTCTGATACTTATTATACTTTGTTGCCCTTTTTCCGTGTCAGTGTCTCTCCTTATCTTTTCCGGGCAGTTATCCTTGAAGCCCTTTGTCTCTGACTTGTCTTTTCAGGATGAGCCAGAATAACAATATTTGCTATTTCCTAAACATAAGGATACCACTGAAAAAAAAGAACTTTATTTTCTGTATTGCCTTCTGATCACTGTCATTATTCTTTAGGTTATGGATTAATACCCAGCTATTGTTCAGCTAAATTAATTCCTGCAGTTACTGGTGAGGCACTGGGATGAGTTGCCCAGGGAAGTTGTGAATGCTCCATCCCTGGCAGTGTTCAAGGCCAGGTTGGACAGAGCCTTGGGTGACATGGTTTAGTGGGAGGTGTCCCTGCCCATGGCAGGGGGTTGGAACTAGATGATCTTAAGGTCCTTTCCAACCCTAACTATTCTATGATTCTGTGACTCTATGTTCTCCTGAAGTGATTAGATACTGATTTTCTGTTCTCTGCTGCTGCTGCTGGCACAAGGTTCCTTAAAGTCAGGGGAAATTAGGCTGTGACTACTTTGTGAGTAGTACAAATAGGAGCAGATGTGTACAAGACAAATGGTTGGTGCCAACCCAACATGCACATGATGAGCATTTCAGTGGGGTTTACTTTCACTCTAGCACTAGGTCTAATCTGGCCCTGTTGACTGAATGCCTGTTAGTGGTTGGAGTGCATAGTTTGATTTGGTTTTATACAAAAAGAGTCCAGTTGTGTGCTCTGAAATCACACTACGGTGCAAACTGATGTGCAGTAAGTGGGGATGAATAGGAGATTTGTTTCAAAACCGCACCCCTGATCCAAACTAAAATGCTTCCATAGATGTATCCTTTTGTACCTGACTCAGACATCTCAGTAAATCCAATAAAAGGCTTATCTGGATCAGCTGGTGCTTAAATATTTCTGTGCATGTGTCCAGAAGGTTTCTTAACATCCCAATTGGACATGTTATTTTCACATTAATGTTACTATTATTGTGGAGACGGTCATAATTGCTGTTCTTGTAACTTGTATTTATGTAGAAAAGTAATACCAGAGAAATTCAAGCTAGAAATAAAGCACAGGGAGATTAACAGTGGAGCAGTTTACTAAGTGAAGTTCTGTATTGTCTAATTCTCGATGTCTCCAAATGGAGGTCAGATTAACTTCTGAAAAACATGCATTTGTTAAACTTGTTACTGACCCAAAATAGGGGCAACTGGCTAAAATTCTGTGGTCTGTGGTACTCAGTAGGTCAGACTAGATGATCTAATTTTCTCTTCTGGCTTTAAAGTGTATGAGTGTGAGCAATTCCCCTGATCACAGAACACTTCTGTCCATTGAAAACTGCAGGATCAAGCTGTCACTTTCCAGTAGAGAACATTTGCTGTTCTGCCATCAAATTAAGAACTTAATTTTAGGATATCACATTGTATCCTGGCTTATGTTGCAAAGAGCTTTGTGTAAGCAATGAAATAAAGCCCCACCGCCTAGACTGTGATTTAGGTTAGGGCAACTCTGCATTGTAAACTTAGCCTTTGGTATTGCCTATCACAATTCAGATTCGAAATCAGAGCTAGAATAGGATTTTGGTTTAGAGTTTCAGTGTCAGGAAGGTTAACGGTTATTGACAGCTTTAGGAATGAAATGTCAGGGAGGAAATTAGAGCAAACATGCATCATGAGCCAGGACATGGCTGGTTTTAATAGACATGGCAGATCTTCTGTAGTGACGCCTCCATTAATAGTGCAGTTATCACTGTTTCCAGATGGTGTGATCATAAACACACAGAGCTTTTGCAGGGACCTGTAATTTATCCTGATCCCTTCCTCCGCTAGATTCACCCAGAAGGAAAGCAAGTGGTACCACAGCCCACCCCAACTAGTTTGGGTTTTTTTGCCAGGAAGTGTGGGGTGGGGGCAGGATTACATCTGGGGGTCCTTGAAGCCCACCAACAGAGACTGCTCTGAGTCGTTAGTGAACAAGCATATCCGCTGCTGTTCTTTGCCGCTTCCTTCCTTGTACTGGGCTGTTCCATGCCCCATATTAGAAAGCAGGTTGCAGCTCCTTTGCAGCCATTTTAGACCCTCAATCTGACTCTATGTTTTTGTTTTTCTTTTTTCTTTAAATCAACATGTTATTAACTGAGTACACATCAATTCTCAATGAGTTTCACTCAACTGCTGGAAAATCATCATTTCAGATAAACACTTGGGTAATTAGGAAATGGGAGATATTTTTAATTTTCTTCTTGACAAAGTGTATTCCTTGATAAATTGATAAAGTGCTCTAGCCTTCACAGTAAGTATGGGTTTGAATACATTTGAGAAGTAGAAAAATGAAGGGTGTCTCCTACAGAAAAAACCTGCAGAAAAAAAAATGTTTTCCTCTTCCTAACTGATAATATAAAGGTGCAGCCCTGAGAAGAAACATGTCTTAAAGTATACTGAAATGGTATAATGTTCTTTTCAGAAATCTCAGATCTTAATGTTTCTAGGGAGAAGGAAATTCAGATGGCAATTTAAAAAAAATTTCTAGTAGATGCATTAAGAAATCTTCCACTTCTCAGTTTAGATCCCTGGGTTACCTGGAAAGTGTGTATGTGAAAAAATAAAAGGTATCCACTTTTGGCCTTTGATTGTAAAAAAATCAACAACATGCATTACCAGTGTGTATTTCTTTGCTCTGTCTGTCTTATACATTTGGTAAGAAGGAGTGGGAAAAGAAAGAAGGATCCAGCTTCTTCTAAGCTCTGTTTGGTTTTTGAACTCTTTGGGTATTTCAAAAAAACAACTGTAGCACCTTAAATCTTACTTTCATCAAGAAGATGGCAATTCAAAATAGCTGGATTTTGGTTGGTATAGCAACAGATCTCTTCATATCTCACTTTTTGATATTTGTATGTAAACACACATGATTTATAGAATTTTTTATTTCAGTTATTTTGGCTTTGCCTTTCACCTCTTTGACCTAGAAAATCTAGAGTGCTTTAATAACCAGTGTCCTTATTAGAAACTTATTATGTGGCTCTTTTTGAAAAGGCAAGTTGAATATGTGGCATAGCGTAAGGAATTTTGATGTAATTTGTTTAGAGGGGCTGTTGCTTGACAAACCTTTTCTGAACAGGCTACATGGTAACTGAGAAATTGGAAGTCTTGAGACTGGACTGGATAATGGACAATAGATGCTTTCACTTCTGTTGCCTGTTCAAATCCAATCTGTCAAAGACTGGAAATTGTTCCCTTTTCATACTGGACAAGTGGCCTGTGAGTAATTAGTTTGTTGACTCTGCCTGATGCCTGATTAAAATTTGCCCACAAGACAGAAACGCCACCCCATTTGGCACCTTGTCTGGTTGCTTCAAAAGGCAAAACTGAATCAGCAACTGTCTTCGCTATATTCTTTTCCAGACCAGGAGTTAGATATTTTATTGTGCAGTGTGGAAATGCTTATGTTTTGTTGTCCCCAGTTTTGTTCTGTGTAATGCTTGTTATAAGTACTACGTGTTACACAGCAAAAAAAGGTTGTTTCCTGAAGATGGATAAATTCAATTCCTGTACTGAGTGCCAGGATCAGTGGTTCACTCCATCAACAGCTCTCCTGAAGGAATAAATATCGCACCAAAACACACTCCACTTCATACTATCTCTGCATTTGCAAAGAGCTTTGTGGGACTTAATCATGAATTTTGAGTTGACTCATGCCCAGCTAAAGACGAAGGAAGGAAATATTACAGCAATTAAGTGACACCACATTATCAAGAAAAATAGAAGCTCACTAGAAATGATGGCTCTTGAGTCTCAGAGAAGGGCAAACCTATGGGCCACCATTTCTGAGGCAGCGCCTCAGCCTTTCACAATGGGAATACTTGCACAAAGGTGAGTTGAGCAATTTCTTCAATGGACTAGACATAAATATGCTTCTCTGACATGAAGGTGGCATATGCCTTTTTTTTAACTCTTCCTCCTGCTTTCTTTTCCTTAAGCAAACTGAGTAAATACAGCCAAAAAAACCCAAAAAAAAAAAAACAAAAACCCTGAAAATTGCATGCTTCACTTGCATTTGTGTTTAATATCCAAGACTGAACTTAAGCTTGTGGGCAATATGAAAACTCCCTCATGCTTTTGAGGGTTCTGCACCCTGAATGCCAATTGCTAGCTACTCCAAATTGGTGTTTATAATCCTGCTACTCCTATGCACAAACACTGAATTTCTCTTGCATGCCCAATGCCCTTTTTGGGGTTGCCAAAACTCTCTGTCCTACAACTCTCATAAGCAGTAGATCCAGTTTTCTCTAGCTTCTACATTGACTGCTAATACAGCTGTAGAGCTAAAAGCTGTTTGGGAGACAATGAAGTAGGTTTTGGATGGAATTATATCAAGACAGAGAAGACCTTCACTTCTTTACAGAGGACGTAATTTCAGCAAAAGGCAAAGACCTGAAGAAATAAGGTTGGAAAGAAAAACAGCAGAGAGAGAGGTGGCTTACATAAGAAGGGAGAATGGGCTGGGAAGCTGGGGTGGGTAAACTGAACTGAAGGGCAAAAAGATAGATAGCAGGAAAGATTTAATTAAGGTTAAAAAGAATAGAGTAGGTAATGAAAAAAGAAATGTTGTCGTGAGTAACAGGAAAAGGTAACAAGAAAATATGTTGGAAGAAAAAGGTTTTCATGTTATTGGGGAATACCTTGTAGGTTCTAAGTACTGAGTCAATGGTGGTGCACATTTTAGAAAACTGAGAGAGAAATAATAATGAAAAACCAAAGAAGAACAAAGAAAAGTTTAAGTAGATATTATTTACAGTCTACTTAAAGTTTTAGCCACATAGCTCCTGGTGAAATGACCAGGAGTGAAATAGCTAAGGTCACATGTTGGCTTTCAAAATCTCAGCAGTGGAGTTTATACTGTAGAAATGTTAGAGATTGTATTACTATTATGCAATAATATATAATAACTAAAGGCAAAATGTACAAGTTAGTATCTATCTGTGTCACAGATATTGACTAGCATGAAGAAGTACAATGGTCCAGTTATAAACTAAGAATAAAGTAACACAGAGGGTTCCATACCTTGTCTAAAACCAAAAGTGTAGGGAAATAGGCAAAATGAATTTTTTTCTTTCTTTCTTTTTTTTTTTACACAAATTTGATGTTTGTTTGCGTTCTTTTTTTTACTTTGAAGTTTACTGCTTTTGAGATAGGATAATTATGTGTTTTGAGAAAGGAGTGGTTGATGTGAGGAAATGCCTTAATTACATATTGAACTCTTAGAAAGTCACACCTGCATTCATGCTGGCATCCAAATAGCACCAGCGTCCAAAAAAATTAGCGGGATTTATGAGAGGACATAGCATCCCAAGTACACCTAGGGTGATGGACTCATTTGAACCAGACTGGAAGCATGACAAAATGGTGCTTTGGAGCTGTATAATCTTTTGAAGATGCTATTATATTACCATTACAGGTGATAAACATCTGGAAATACAACTCTGCCCTTTTAAAATTCTGGGTGTGTTTCTAAGTCCATTTTAGTTGTAGTTGTTATTACCTGTTGATAAATGCAATACAAAATATGGAGCAACAGATCATTTATTCACCCAAAGGCTATCTGTCATAAAGGTGTACCTGTGGTGCTGTGTATATGGCTATGTACCTATGCCTAAAAAAAATAGGTCTCAGCCCCACTGAGGTACTTCAGATTCTTCTGCTCTTAAAATTATGATTTTGTGTGAGAGAAGGTTTTCCTTCCCACCCTTAAGGATTAGTGGGAGAAGGTATTGAACTCACCATCTGATGCAGCATGCGAATCTGCAGTAATCTCTACTGATTTAAGCTATTTTTTTTCCTTTTCACCATGTTAGCATCTGAAGCGTAGTATGACTTCTTTTGACCACGTAGCCCGGAGTATTTGTACAGTACAGTAGTAAAATGAGAAACTGAAGGGTCAAAATCCTCACCATAAATGGGCTACAATGGTGTGTATTCCTGCCCTGTACAATGAAAATCATCTTGTTCATTTACAGTACGTGCTGATGGAGGCTTCTGTGCAGTATCATTTACAGGCGTGTTGTCTTTGTAGATGCCTTCCACAATGTGAGAACACTGATGAGTGGAGGGGGAAGGGACCGACCTTCCATTTGCCATATGGAAAACATCTGTAACGGGCAACATAGCTCTCTAAAGAAATGTGTTGCCGTTTCTTCAAAGTGTTACACAGACAAAAGGTATCAACTTGAATTTTAACCAGGGCTGACTGTCCCAGCCTCTAGAGCCATTTACTGTAATACCAAAGTATTCTTTTACATGAGAGAGGCAGTAATGTTTTTCACTCTCTCACACAAAAAGAATGTAACATCAACTGGAAAAGTATAGAGTAGTCAAAGTGCTCCAAAAATAAAACAAAAGAAACAATATCATGGCCTTTTATTGTGGCCCCTTAACTCTAGTCCTCTGAGAACCGTGCTGATTGATGTCAGTGATGCAACCTAAAAATTAATGTCAATTACCCAAAACAAAATGCACAAAGGCGATGTTAAGGGTCTGATTTCGGTCCAAAAAAGCCAGGAAATTCAGAGCTACTGGACAGCCAAAAACCTGGATTTGACATTCCCATTTTACCAACAGCCGTTCTGCTGGGGGGAAAAGGAGAAACAAAGAAAAAAGGAGTTACACCATTACAATAAATAATGTGACTGAGACAGCACACTTTCTTTTTGCTGAGGTCCAGACCCACTGGGTCCTATTAGCTTTAAGACAAGGAACTCCAATGTGTTCTAGGTTTGGAGCTCAGTAACTCCTCCACAACTTTTCTGCTCTTTTTTAACATAAATTCCTTCATTGCTTTAGTAACAATAACCTTTTTAATTACTATAGCTGAAGAGTTGGGTATGAGACCTAATATACAGTAATTATTTGCTGTTCTTGTATTTCCAGCCATCGGAAGTGGGGTGTTGCTATCAGCATGATTAGCACATGTTATGTATTTAGTGCAATAATTGCACATCCAAACGGGATCTACCCCACACTCTTTGATAAATGAACATGCAGTAATCGAGATGTTCTGGTGTCAGCATGCACACAAATCAAAATGTTCTAACATCAAAGAAGTACTCATGAAAAAATTTCATACAGGATTTAAATATTCCTCAATGTTATTAAAAAAATATGGGCTGCAATATTATGAAAAGGCCTTGGTGGAGTTACAAGTGGGTAATCCATCTCTCTATTCGTAAGCCTCCATTTAATGACTGAACAATGGCAATCAGCCAGAAGAATCTCATGGCCTGGCTGGTTTGCTTTCAGACAAGTATCAGTTTTATAAATGTGCATATAAATGTATGTCTTCTGTAAAATTGGATACAAAAGAAAAAACATGAGATGTAGTACTGAAAAAGAGAGAGCTTGATGTGATAGGTCAGACCACGCGCCTACCAATGTTAATGGCATTGGTCTGTATTAGCATTGCAAAGTTTCATTTAAGTGTGTGCCATAGAAAGTATTGTGTATAAGTGAGTCTATGGAGAGGGAGTGTAGTATGAAAGTTCAGAGTCCACCTAATTATTTCATTTTCTTCACAAAGTAAATATTTTTCCCCCTTCTAAACACTAATCAATGAGAAGCAACCAAAAGGAATATTTAGTCAAGTCTAGGAAGGACGTTTTTGAATTCTGCTATTTTCAATAACTATCTAGTGTCTCTAGGATGATGCATTTTGCCAAGATGGTAGGCAGACAAGGAATAGACAGACAGAAAAACATTTGGAAAGATTATAGATAACTTAAGCCATACTTTGGAGAGAATAGAAGTCTACCTTAACTTGTGAACCAGCTTTTCCATCGTATGAATGGGGGTATAATGTTATTTTAAAAGTATAATGTAAAATAAAGTCTGGGCTTCCTTGGGATCCCAGGTTTCTTGGTGCATCCTTGCAGCTCATAACTTGCCAGCAGCTCTTTGAAGGTCCAAATACATGAAGGAGTCTTTCTGTCCTGCAAGTGGCCAGTGGGAAGAGACCCAGGTCCTGGGGCAGCAGAACCAGTCCCTGCAGCATCTGTGGTGACTAGGAGGAGGCTGTGCTTTTTACGTGCCCCCACTTGCTCATTTACAAATGAAGCCACCCACAGCTGAGCTCTTCATATGCTCAACATGTTTCGGCGTTGAGATCCTAATTGCAGGCTGTCAGGAGATAGTGAGCAGGGACACTACCACACTAGACCAAATCAGGGGATCTGGTATTGTTCACAGATGACCAGATCATTTCTGTTATCAATTTTTTTTTCCTTCTCTTATTCACTTTGCATATACTGAAAAAATCTGTTCTTTGTACTACTTTCTTTCCCACATCCTCATGCTTAGATCTGTCTTGAATGGGATAAATGAGTCGTTACTTTGATGGGGCTGGCCAGTACTGAAATAGGTTGTTACTTAAGGGGGGAGCATCTTACTGTGATTATCATCAATTACAAGTGTTAACTATTCAAAGGAATTAACTGCTCTGCTTTATGTATTTTACAGGCATATTGCTTTCTTTGAATAAGGAGTAGGACATCCTACATATAATTAAAGAATAA
Organism: Psittacus erithacus; assembly: GCA_009867235.2. Taxonomy (NCBI): domain Eukaryota; kingdom Metazoa; phylum Chordata; class Aves; order Psittaciformes; family Psittacidae; genus Psittacus; species Psittacus erithacus. Next base: position 16,757 of record WYDI02033183.1, on the reverse strand, counting down.
CCTTTAATTGCCTTAATTATATATGCTTCCTGTCATCAAAAAACTGTACCAATATATGCCTGGATTAAAGTTCAAATTAGGGGTGGAGCTTTGTTTTGAAGTATAAGGACATTTGACTTTCATACTTAATGAACCATTTTTTGTTTGGATTTGATCCTGGTCTTCAGAATTTCAGGAGGGACCAGAAAATGTATTTTGATTCAGGGTGATTTCTAAAATGAATGTCATAAAACCTCATAGTGTGTAATAATTTATTCTTCTGCTAAAGTATTGTTTTAACTGGTTAAACTGCCTCAGCACTTGAATTTTTTCTCCAGCGTGTTGCAGAAATATGTGTGAAAGATCGATTGGATGCCATTCTGCAGCCTAATCCTACATAATTTATTCAGTTCTACCTGAGAGAAAGGTCCAAATGTATGTTCTTCTGGTTTTAATCAGTCCAACTACAATTGACTCAACTTTTGCCTGAACAAGGAGTGAGTAAAAACTGAACGAGAGCCTCAAGATTTGGCTCTTATTCATTAACCTCAGGGCAGACTTCATTTTGTATGATTTTTAAGCTATTAAAATGTTGGTTGGCTTCCATTTGAGCTCAGATTCCTAATATCACCAAATAATTACATGTAGATGATGAAATGAAAAAACAGGCATGTAGTCTCCAAATGCACGTTTCAGTCTGGGTGGCTGAAATGGCTCATAACGCTCAATGCATGAAAATGGGGTGGATTGAATAAATTAGCAGAATCACAAAAGGAAACCACTATAGGAAATAGTTTTACACGTGTAATCACTGAAATACTCTAGTGAATGTGTCAATCTGTACTAAATAAATATATTTGTTTATAGACATACTCTGTATTAGCTTCCACTCTTTCACAGCACTTTGCCAAACAAAATCCCACTAGAAGTAGGATGTTCGCACCCGAGTAGGAGTTTCTTGGATAAATATTTTTTCTATATTGAGACCAAAACCACTTCTACAAATTTCAGACTTTGATTGAAATAGTATATTTCTTTTGCCCCCCCCCTTCACTTTTTTTTCCCCTTTTTCCTTTTTATTTTTCCTTCCCATATCCTCCACTGGCAACCACTGATGCATTACCTTAATTCCTCTTACCTCCCACCGCTCCGGTGAGCAGGCGCCCCAGTGCAGACAGAGCACGTCAGTCAGTGAGGAGCCCTGCTAGAAGTGGCCGCACCCGAATGCCGCCACCAGCAAAGGGCCTTGGAGCCTGAGAAAATTCCTCTGTTTATAGACTGACTCTCTGCCCTGTGTTGTTGGTTGAGTTCTTATTTCCCCAGTGAAATGCTTCCTTGAATCAAAGGGAGAACAGCGATGCTATGGTCTCTGCAGAGAGCACTCACAGGATGTTTTTCAGAGGGTGGAGGAAGAGAAGTATGTTGCAAAATGTCCTCATTAGTTTCAACAGTTTTAAGAAAAGAATGTAGGTGAACTGCCTTGTTTTGCTCAGATAATTGGATTTATTTCGAAGTAATATCCACTTCTTCTATCCAATCAATAACTGCCAATTTCAGCATCTGTTTCTGTACTATTGGATACCAAATCTGGTATTTCAGCCATTACAATGGAAGTTATAATGAAAATAATAATTATGGATTAGCATACTGTGTTTTCAAAATGCTATGTATTAGCTCTGTAATCAAGCAATCCTCAGAAAAGGTTTTCAGCGAGTGATAGTATTTCGGTTTCAAAGGCAGGGGAAATTGAAACACAGAGACATTAAGTGGTTTGTCTGAGGCCACACAGCGAGTAAGTGTCAGAGCTGGGAGCAGAGCCCAGCCCTGGCTCCTACCCTTGTACTCAGACGACTGTACCACACCATATTGTTTCCAAATAAGTTTGCTAAAAATCGTATGCTGAGCTCATGAGGAGTAGTGACATGGAGGAGGAAATTAACCCTTTCTGTCACTTCCTACAGAAGAAGAACCTGAGTTTCTACAGCAGTAGAAAGAAACCTTAAAAAGCCAAGAAAACCCTTCCTTGGCGAGAGGGAGCCATCCAAGTTATTTCATGCTGAATTACTCTCAGGTTGAAGGAGTTTTTATCAGTGTTATTTTTTCACATGGGAGTCCTGTGACCGTTCACTGCCCTTAAGTCATAAACCAGAGGTTTCAGTATCTAACCATCCCTGAAGTCTTTTCTTTGTATGTCTCAAAGCTTCTAGCTTTAACTTTATTCTCAGACATAATAAAGTTGCCCACATACATTATTACTAAAGCAGCAAGTTGAGACACATCATAAAAGGAGGCATTGGCCTCTGAGCAACTCAAAGTATTTTGACCAGTTTGATGACATAAGGCATTAAAATTATTAGTGAACTAATTGTGGTGCTCATGAGGAGATTGGGGATACTCGGGAACCACTGCATTTCCTTCGCAATAGAGAGACTGACCTTTTCCACTTATGCTGGGGTCCAACAGGTTGTACCCATCAAGGTTTGGTGCATCATGGAGACCTGCTGTCTCCAGGGCATGTCACAGGCGGACAGTTATGGGCCATTAGACCCACAGCAATAACTTGCTGGGTTTTGTCTTGCTGTGCAAGAGGAGAAGCAGCCTGCTCTTTTGGACCAGGGAAGGCAGGTGATGGAGCTCAGCTGCAGATTTTGCAGCCTGGGGGAAGGAATTCCTGTCTCTGGCTGTGAATGAAGAGCAGCATGAGGCTGAATAGGGCCCAGAAGAGGAATTTTGATCAGTGTGCTAAGCAGTGTTGCCTTTTCTCAAACAATTAAAAAGGGCTTCTTGCTCTCAGACAAATAAAGCCTATTAAAGTTGGTGGCAGTGATGGGAAGAACTTTGTGAAAATATGTTTGTTTTGCAAAGCTGGCTGCCAAGTATTGTTTTATAGTTCAATTTTTTCCCTCTTTCTCCACTGTTTACAGTACCCTCTGAGAAACTTAAAATGATCTCTCTCTCCCTACCAATTTTGTTCTTTTTTTCTTTTGGCAGACATTGGTGCCCCACTCCCACACCCTGGTTCTTGCTGCAACAGAAGCCATGATCCTTTTGCCTTATTTTTGTTTTTTATAATACCAGCCCAGCCTTGAGAACAGTGTTTGCTACTTAACTGCTGTATCACAAATTTGGCCAAATGAGCTGAAGAACAGCATTACAAACCCTACATTTTGTTCTCCTTCCACTGCTAATAATGCATGAGGTCTGAGAAATGCATTTGGTCCTTGTTTTTCAGAGATCCTGTGTCTCCATTGGCCTTGGGAATGTCGTTATTGCCAGTGGCAGAAAGCAACTGTATAAAAATGTTGGGTAGCTGAGATCTAAACTATGTTCTTTAATAGACTTGGATGATATATCCTGGATATATCCTGTTCCAGGGCACAGCAGCATGGTTTTATATGATTATTGAAAAAGTTTACACCATTGGGATGTGAAAGGTAAATCAAAGCTGACTTTGCTGGAAAGTATTTTGCTACAAGCTGTTGAAGGCTTGTTTACTGAAGCAGTGCTTTTGTCAGTGTATGATGACTGTGGCTACCTACATAAAGTGTGCTGATGATCTTGGTCACCTTCCTGGACATCAGCTTATGACGTGGAAGCCGCTGCTGTTGCCATTGTCTCACTGGGTGGCTGAAGGCTCAGGGAACAGACCTGAGGAAGAGAGTGGTTTGTTGGTGTTTCTTACACCTAACTGTAGTGTCTCTGGGCCTAGCTTAAATACAAATGTGGTTGTGCTTCCAGAGGGACCATCACTGTATGGGTAAATGGATGCTATAGCTTTCAGCACACCAGTCTGGCTTCATCGTAATGAAATCTGTGAGATTTCATGAATACAGCAGGGCAGATCATCCAAAGCTTCATAATCTACTAAACCTGGGTGTTCACAGATACATATTTGGGCTTTGCTATTCAATATTGGCCACATACTAGACATTATATGCATAAAATATATGTATATAACAGTGATATCAGGCATCTGTGCTTTGGGTACTGATTAAAGATGGATACTGATTAAAGACAGGTTTATAGAATTAGAGCCTTCAGTGCTATTGTTTAAAACTGGAGAGAAAATTATCCATTATATTCCTTTTGTAACATGTACGCACTTTTAATAAGGAGAGTTTATATCCACACGAATTTATTTAAAATTAAACAGAAACAACTAATTCTAAACACCATATGGATTTTGTTCTTATAACAATGTTCCTTATACTTTGCCTCCTAAACTAATTGTTATTTTAATCTCTAAATAAGTTGACACTTCTTTGCATATGGTTTGTCTATGCAGGCTGGGAAAAATTAGAGCAGTAAACTTTTAATCACAAGGGGTTTAATGTAGGTGTTTGTAGATGTACAAAGAGCTATGAATCTGTCCAGGATGACTTGTGTGATCTTATGGTGGGCTAATGAAATTTCAAAGTTAACATTCCCCAAATAAAATGGAAAGAAGACACAGAGAGAAAGGAGCAGATTTAAAATTAGAGAATCTTTGTGGTTTATGGGTTCCAGGTTATTTGGAATGGAATGAAAGTTAATGCTATATCCTTTTTTCCATCCTGCCAGCCAGTGTCTGATCCAAGAATGTCTCTTATTTAAAGGGCAGGGCTCCCTCCACTGTTCTTAAAGAAAGGCTTTCACTGTCTGAGATCCAATCCTCCCTGATATTCACAGTAACATTGTAAGACTGTATGAAGATAATTATTTAATGAAAAGAAGTTTTGCATATGATTCCCCTATCATAAGTCTGTCCAAGTCATATGGTTTGATTCACATTTATGCAAATGTGAGAGAATAGAGTAAAATTACAAAAGGAGGAAAGGACCGTGGCATGTCACAAACAAGATGTGCCTATTTGTGTTTATGTTTGCTAATGAAGTTCAGCCAGGACTTGCTCTTTGATTTTGATGTCTCTGTCTGCCATTCCACTTTATGCATTGTAATTAAACCACTTGCCCACACACATACAAGAGGACACGAAGAAAGGGAGACTTCAAGTTTTAAAAATGTTGTACTGTAACTTGCTCATGCAAGACCTATAGTTCAGGCTTTACAGTTTTTAAGTGATACAACAGACCTGTGGTATGACATTGTGCCTTAGTTTTAATGTAAGCAGAACTCCTGGCTTAAACCAATGGAGGATTTGGCCCAATAAACTTTATGTCTAGAATGCCCACTGGAGGTGTTTTATCCTAGACTTTCCGAATTTTATTCTGAATAACAATTAAACATCAACCCATGCAGAAATCACAGCTGTCTTGTCAAAATTAATCTTTCTCATCATGCTACAGCTATGGAATTATGCACTAGTGTAAATTGCTAACTGGAAACCATTTCTATCCAAAGTGCCTGTTCAGAAGTCTTAGTTTTCTAACCTTATGTGTTACCTAATTAAGGAGTACTCACATCTTCAGATTTGGCTTGGACTTGTTTCTGTAAATCACAGCTTCAGTATATCTTGTGCTAACAAAGACAAGAGACATTATTATTCTATATTATTATATAGAATTATCTGACCCTAAATTGGTCCTTTGAACTCCTCAGTAAACTGTTTCATTTTGTGTGACCTTCTGTGGGGATGGGACTTTTGCTGCCCCCTTCATATAGTGGTTATTTGTGGTCATTCATAATATGCTACCTCAGGCTACCACTACAGAAGGGACATGGGACCAAAAAATAAGAGTGGAAAATTGATGATTTTTCATGAAATTTGGGTTGCTGCTTGACAAAAGTGTTTGTTCCAGGTTGCTTTTTTAGAATGTTAATTTTCCTTTCTTTCACCAAACTAAGGGCAAAGCATGGTCTTTCATGTCAGGTGACTGACAGCAGGGAACACTGATCATTGTTTCTGCTTCATTGTACCTCCTTTCAGACTGTTGGAAAAAATACCCTACCTCCATTTACTAAATAATGATAGCATTCTCAAGAAGATCTTTATATCAAAATCCAATGTGCTTTAATAACTTGAAGGAGCAATATTTTCAAGGCAGGGTTCCTATATTATAGGTAAATAGAGAATGCCTGAGAAGCCATGAGAAGACTCTTCATAGGGTGCCTAGATTGCTTGTCCTTTCACCTTCATCAAAGCCAGAGAAGGGGATGCAAAATCTTGTCATATGATAGCAAGGGTCAAGAAATTTTTCTGTGAGAGCTAAATTGGCCAAATAAGGTTAAACCAACTTTTCAGATCATGGAATCTGTTCTGGGAAAGTGAACTGTGTAACTTCTGCCAAGCTGGGTGATTTCCCATGTTTAAAAGGTGGTCCTTTGGCCACCTGCGTACACAGTGGGTACAGTAACAGGCTGACAGATCTTCAACCATGGCAAATAGCCTACAGAAGAAAAAAAAGACAAAGCACAGTCTGGTAGACAGTGAATTTTGAGAAAGAGCACACATAAAATGAAGTAGATGCTTTTCCAAAACGAGCTCCAGGACTGACCATGCGCCTTTGTTATTTCCTGATGTTGGGCTTTGTAGCAAGACATATCCAGCAAAGTACATACAGTGATGGCTTACCATTTTAATCCCACATCAAGAGTCTGCATCATCCACTATCTGTAATTCTGAGCCAAGTAATCATATTTTTTAAAAACATTGGATACTTCCAAAGTGGCATAAAGCACCAAGAGGCATCATCTAAAACCTTTATGTTTTATCAAACCATGTTAAATGACTGCCACATACATAGAAACTCTCTCTTTCAAGGGCACATACACATGCAAGTTTCATAAAAAACATCTTGCTCTTCGTCTTTACAGTTCTTGGTATGTAAAGACATGTCTTCTAGTTATCACAAATTCAGCTGTATAGATCTTAAAGGTATATAACTCAGAACTATGGGATGACTGTAAAATAGTTTTGCTATGCATAAAAGCATTTTGGAGGTTAACCTTTATTATCTAGTAATGTATCAAAATAAAAATTAAGTGCTATCTTGTTATGGAATGGGATGAATCAAACTCAACTCCTCTGAAATACCGATTTTCAAAGCAGTTACCTTTAAGCTGAGGTTGAAGGTAAAGATTGTTTCTGCGTATAATGCTTCAATTTATGGCTAAATTCCATAATAAAATATGCATATATCAGAATCAGTTTCTCTTGCTTGGGAAGAAAAAAAGTGTTGTTTTCATTATTGCTGAACTTCAAAATGGCTTAAGGAATTTTGTTGGTCCTTTCCAAAGAAATTGAACTTCAGGCAGAGATTAAAGCAGAGGAAATTTCAGCCCAAGGGCAAATGTTTCAGTAAGTTTAAAGTATGTGAAACAGCGAGTTAAGTAGGAAATAGTTTTCAATCCTAACTATAGCCACACTAGTTATAATATATGGCTAAATATAGACTGGTGGGTGTGTTCAACTTTCTGAAGGTGTTATCCTCTCTCCTCTGAAACTTGCTTCTAAAATGACCTTTTCAGGGGTATAACTAACTGTATAATATTGCCCATGGTGGAAAATGTTAAACTTCATTATTTCCCAGGTGAGCCCAGCCAAGCCCAACTTTGCTTTGCAACCAAAATTCCTTCTAAAAAATTCAACCTTTTATCTTTCATGTGGATCCAACTTTATACTTGGGTTCATTTATTTTCAAGCAAACTGCACAATAGCCCTGAATATTTTGTTTATGTGTTAAAGGTTGTCACTTCGGTTATAAAGCTCTGTGTAAATATCGGGGTCAATTTGCTAAAAGCATTACTTTTGCATCGACTTCAAAATGCCAGCCATAATGGTTTGGGCAAGCTGCAGATCCAAACTCCCTTGGACTTGCTGCTTGTGGTTGTGGGAATATATTGGATCCTTTCAAAATTATTGGCTAGTCTGTTTTTGTGCATTTTGTGTTTGGATATAGAGTCTGTGGATTTCTTTTTTTGTTTTGTTTGTGGTGATACTGTCATGTCTGATGACTGGCTATATATTCCAGAGCTAATATTCTGCTCTTTGGCTTTAATGCCATATACTGCTAGGTCACTACATTGAAGTATGATGTTAGTGTCAAGGATGCTGTAATAAACATCTTGCACATATTTCCTGTTGCATATTCAGTGTCTGTAAATGTCTCTCGGAATACATGCTTGCTGGTTTTGAAATTATTTCCCTACAGTTCGGTATAAATACTATTTATATACAAAGTTGTTTGAGGTTATCGTTTGTTCTTAATGATACTTTTCTAATTCTATTTTAAGAGAGGAAAAATTGATCATTCTGAAATTAATTAGGAAATTGGTTGAGCCACTAAAAATGGTAGCTATATATGGCACTTCCTAAGTGCTTGAACTTAATGGGTAAAAAATAATCTGACAAAGCACTAAATGTAATAAAATAGATGGCAATATTTTCATTTTTGAAACTGAATGACTGCTGAAGGTGAACCAAATAAAGCAAAAGTATTCACACTGCTTCCCTTTTTGAAGCTATCATTAAAATCACAAAAAAACCCAAAAACAAAAAAAAAAGAAAAAAAACCCACAAAAACCCAAACAAATAAAAAACCCAAACTAATACATTTTTAAACTGAGAATATCCCCTTAAAATATAGGGTTTCCAGCATGCCTGGCTTAAAAAAGCATAGTTTCCTTTATTGATTCAGAAAGAGATGTTAAAAATGTATGAAAGGTATTTTAGTGAGACATTGTCACAGGATCTTTTAAAATTATTTTCTCAAATGCTATTTAACTCTTGTGTTTCTTTAGCATTGGAAACACTTGATGTGAGATTACAATATGTGAGATATCAAATTATTTTGTGCTGACCAGAGGGTTTTAAGATTAATTTGGTTTTGAGGGGGGGTGGGGATTTTACCAGTGTCTGTTTACATAGCTTTAGAGTCAGACTATAAATTGTTTAGAAAACTGTAATTATTCAGTAATTCATAGACTATTAAAATAGATTAGAAATGATTATTGAACATAGTGAATAGAGAACACATGCTTAAAAGGAACAAACAAATTCAGCATAATAGTGTGTTTTTGGCATCATCTATTTTGCAGGCAATTAACAAAATAGGATGTTGCATTTTTGCATATCTCTTACCCTTCTGAAATAGTCGCTAACCACTTGTTAACCACACTGATTTTTATATAGACAAAGTGGTTGCTCATGGCTTCCCCACCAGAAATGTTCAGATTAAGCACACTATTAGATTGCAGCCAGAATAGTCTACAAAACAGGAAGAAAGCTTTGCTTTTCTCTCTGCCTTCTTCCCTCACTTAAGTTGATGTGATAATTCGTTACAGATTTTCTCTTTCTTTGACAGAGTGCCTACCGCAGAAATGGGATGACTTTTCTCGCCTGCTAATGTGGATGCGGCTGCAGCAACAGGAAAGACAGTGTTATATTAAGGTGATTTTCTTTTCCCCTCTATGGAAGGAAAAAAAACCAAGCTCCGATGTCTCCATGTACCAGTGAGTGGGCTGGTTTGTTGTGACTATCTGCTGGCTGACTCTGTCTCTTTTTCCAGCCCCCTCAATCGTTGTTCTTGTTTACTAGCTGGAACATTTAGCTAATTAATGGCAGGATGTTTGGGATAGGGTGTAGGTGGACAAGAATGCAGATCAGACAATGCTGAAGTTTGCAGGGGACTTACTGCTGTCAGCCCCTTTCTGAAATGCAGTGTCGTTTTTATTCAAGTATTTGGAAGTCTGTATATTCTTCTAGAGATTTTTGTTTTTTAAAGCAGGATGAGGCAGAAAGAGGCCAGAGATAGACTGTGTTGTATACGTTTTTCAAGGTTATTAAAAGGTTTTATGTGTTTTCCTTATGATCTTTACTGAAAGAAAAACTGTTTTCCACAGTTTTCCACTATGTTTCACTGATTCCTCCCAACTAATTTTTAAGTGTTCAGGCAGGGTAATCCGGTTTAATCCAATGAGGAGGAACTTTTTTATGAGAGTAATAGCTAGTTCAGATCCAAAGATACTCAGAAAATACAGTTCAGATTAACTGTACTTTACCACGTAGAGAGTTTTCATTTTGCAGACCCAAGGACAGGCAAAATCAGCCCCAAATTCTAAGTATTTAAGTCTCCTAAGGCTCAAGCCATCAGTGTCTGAAATCAAGGAGAGCCTTTGCAGTGATGTGGCACTGGATTGGACCCCTATTCATAAAAATGCATCCTGAAGTACTTAAATAGCTGTGTCTGTCTCAGTAGTTGTAGGCAAAGGCTTAACGTTATGTACTTGCTCAGCGTTTGCTGCAGGAAGCAGATGTTGTCTCTGTTGTTTACAAAGGCAGCCTTACTGTTGGATTTGGTTAAAGAAGAAATGGGCTTTTTGCCTTTTTTATAGTTTAGTTCACATTGTTTGTTTTCAGATTTATTTTTTAAATCTCAGTCCCTCCTTCTATGCTTCTTCCCCATCCGCTGCTCCTCCAGCCTCCGCTGGCCTCAAAAGCACATTCATTTCTTCCCATGAAAACTGTACAAATATAGAGCTAACCTCGATGATGCTTGACCAGAGAAAAGGGCTCATGCTTCAACCCATTATCAGGATACACAAGCGTGGACTGCTTGTATCCCTGTGGTACCCCTTGGGCCCAGAGGGTCTGCTCCAGCCACTCTAAGCCCAGCCTTGAAATCTAACGTAAACCTCAAATTAATGCAGAGTGCTCAAGATATCATGGGGAGATCAGCAAAATATCACTTTTATATTAGTTCAGCCATCCTCCTTTTTTGTGCTTAGTATGCGAAGGCTTAGTTTTTACTCACACCGTATGCTCTTGTTGTCATTTATAAGCGGTTTTGTTTCTCTGCTTTTCTGGACCTGCTTACAAAAACTTTAAAAATACATTTTAAATAAACAGAAAGATGCCTCTTCTCTTTACAACCAAAATATTGTAAAAGTGAACTTTACACATCAAATATTACTGCCATTCATAAATTGCTTTTTTGTTTTACCTGCTTATGCTCCTGTTTTCTGGAATTAATCTGTGTGTAAAGGACTAAAAGTAATGTGTACAATGCAGTGTATTAAACAAGGAGGGGAAGTTTTCTGATGTTTCATCTGTGCTTCTTGAAATATATGATTAAACTTTTCTTTTTATCATCACTGTTATTTTTTTTGGCGTCCTTAATCATAGAAAATTATATGCTTGCTGCAAACATCCAGACTTTTTAAAAGGACACCAGCATTTATTGTATTTGGTTTTGATGTGCAGGGATAGAGACAGAAGAAGCCATTTCAGGCATTGGGTACTGGAATCAAAATAGTTTCTGTAGCTGTATCTTTCCCAGATTTTACATTTTAAAATATGCATAAGCTGGAAAAATACTGGCACTTACTTTTTACTGGTCTACTTAAAGTCCCAGAGAATGAAGACTCAACATACGTTTCTCTTAGAAATATGACAGATCGTGTTTTTGTTGGTCTGCTGTGTGTTTGTCTATCTTGAACAGTCTGACAGGCAATTATTTATAAAATCTGGGTTTGCCCAGTAAACCCATATAATAACCTTTCACTTCTCTACACAAGTCAGGGAGCTGAATTTAGAGTAAAACAAGGTGGGTTATGTGTCCCTATCTTGCAGTAACCCAGTTTGTTCTTATTTTGGGAAGTAATCACTTTTTTCCTTCATCTTCAGGGTTGTTCAATTTAAAACACAAAAGTGACCAACTAGAACTTGTGCTGCATATGAGAGTGTGTCCTAGCGCCACTTTATGTGCTGCAGAAGCAGAAGTGTATGTTTAAGCTGATACTACACATTTTATCTTGAACTTTTTTCTGTATTGTAAGTATGAAAACCAGTTTGAGATTCAATTAATGACTGTGCACAAATAACTTTGTGCTTGTATAATTTCAACTTGCAGAACCCTAGCAAGGATTTGTAGTAACTGAATCAGTTTATGCTGATTATTTAACATCAGTTAACCCAAAGAAGGGAAACAGAACCAATTTCAGTAAGAATAAGACTGTAACATTTAAGGATGTGGGGGTTTTGCTCCATGTCTTCCTTGCTGTATGCTTATACTACCTAGCTTTTCGGTTTCTTAGTCCAGCCATCCACAAAACAAGGATAATAATTCAACTTGAAAATTGTCAGAGGTGAGGGAGCCGCAGCACAGATTTCTAATGGGGCTTCGTCTCATTTCCTGACCTGTCCTTCCTCAGGCTTTCTTCCGAGAAAATAAAGCCCTTTGAAACACTCCTGCCTTCATCTGGAAATCAGGAGAAGCTGACAGTGCTCCATATTTCTCCAGAGACACTGAGGACCTTGCAGAATTTGCCCGCATGGGTTTCCACAGTACACTTCTCTTTGTCAAGTGAAGATATCACTGGCGGGGGGGGAGGTGTTTTCTGGCACTTCTTGAATTCAGATGAACCTTAGCATCGTATTAGCATTCTGCCATCAGCCGTGCCTAGATCTCATAAAATGTTTTATAGCTTCCCGTCTAGCTCATACAGAATGTTTCATAGTACATAAACACTTCTACTAATAATTCAAGAATAAATAGATAGTGACATTAGTCACAAGTCTAACCTCTAGTTGAAACTTACACAGTTATAGGGTGTGTTTTTTTCCTTGCCTAAATGAATCATCTTGTCCAAGGTTAGACTTTTTATACCTCTACTATATATCTACATCGAGTGGTGGTGCAGCTAGGGAAACACAGTGGTGGCATGCATTAAATCCAGGGCTTTATTCGGAGGGCACAGAGCCAGCGCAAAGCAACAGAGCCATCCCTGAAGGAATTGAATGTAAATTTGATGGTTTAAGTAAGGCCAGATGCCTTAAAAAATTATTTTGAAAGCTGTATCTTTAATGTAGCTCTTAACTTGGTTTTTTTGCTTCAGATAATGATGTTGTCTTTTACAAAGTAATAAGAAAAAATAGCTCTCATCTATTGTGGGGAGACAAAAATCAGATACTTTGACTTCTATAAATCACTGAAATGTTGGCAACTGAAGCAAACTTCTAGAAGGCAAATGCCTGAAAATTTGAAGGAAAACTTCATATTTTTCTGTTAAGAGCTTTTTAGCCATCTAGAGAGCACTGTAAGACACTACATATATAGCATTCTCAGTAATCAAGCTCCACTATACTTATATACTATTTTTCCCAAACAAGATAGATTGGTAGTGGAAGAGAGCTGGAAAGATAAATAAGGAAAATCAAGAACTAAAATTACACAGTTTTGTTTTACATTTTACAGCTTTTTTATTTGTGATTGATCATTCACCTTAATTCCTATCACACAGAAATATTGGCGCAAGAGACTTATACCAGTATCTGCGCATTTCTGGACTAGTCTTCATCCAGATGCTTTGCAGATTTTCTTACCAATTTTGTGAAGATCTGATCTGTCAATCTTTAGTACTTGTATGACTTTGATTACTGTAATATCTTAGTGCCTCACAGTCTTCCATGTATTTATGCCTGTGGCACTGCTTTGAAATAATAATGTGTTATCTCCATTTCTCCTGAGGCACGGAAAGGATAAATGACTAGCCCCATGCTGGGAAACTTGGGACGGTTCAGAAAACCTGGATTTTGCAAATCATACTGATGCCCTCAGTTCTAAGCCATCTTCACTCTGCAGTGAAAATGATAGGTATACCAGAAAGCACATAACCCATCGACACAGGTTAAGAAAGTGGCAAAAGCAGTATCCAACTGGATCTACAAGAGGAATTTAGGGAGGAAGAATGCAGTCACTCAATCTGGATCTAATCCAGTACTCCATGCTTTAAAACCTTCAGGCTGAAATATGCCACAGCCACTTAATGACCCAGTGCAGAAACATAAATGTTACATTTCCACCAAAACATGGTCTGTGGGATACCTTTCTTCCTCTCCGCACCCTGCTGGATTTCTGCATCAGAAATCACTGCAAGGGACCCACTCTGGCAGTGCCAGAGTGTTCTTACCTTCATCTCCTTTCAATCTTTCTTTGCACAGAGCATCAGAGCGGCAAGAAGCAATAGGAGACACACGATTAAGTAAATGCCCTCTTTTAAATGGGGCAGCAGCTGTGATGGGTGTTCACAAAGGTAAAATAAAATGTTAACTTTTAATAAATGAACTGGATCTGAATCTAATAAAGTGTAGCTGAATTGTGGTAGCTGATCTTCAGCCTGTAACTAGCCCAGGAAGAAGAGGTGGTGTAAATATCAGAAGCCATAGCAGGATTCAGAAAGTCAAGAGTCAATAAAGCAAGTTGGCTCAGACCAGTTCTGTTTAGCTCTAATTTCCATAAGTATTTAATTAATCTGCAAAATAATAAAAAAAAACAACAACAAAGAAACTTTTGCATTTCTTGTACTGACATGAATTCTTCAGATCTGGAAATGAAATGGCAGCAACTGTGTGTCAAGCCTAGGTGAAAACAAATCTGAAACCTCTCTTAAAGAAGGAGAATGAAGGTTTTTATAGGAGCAAGGCTCCAGCTGAGCTCCTTTCTCTGAGCTCCCTTGCTCTCATCAGTGCTGAAACCTGCTGCACATACACAAATTTTGTTGTAGCTTTAAGTAAATTATTTCAGTAAATTAGATGTGATGTGTCTGTCTTTCTGCATGTCACCTTGCCCTTACTTTAGTGTTTAAAGAATTTATATTCTTCTATTTTTGGAATATTACCAACATTTTGCTAGTCCTAAATTTTCACTGTTCAGCCGATTTTAGTGTAGGCAGAACACAAATATATTGAAGCAATTATTAAGGGGTGCTTTTAGCACCTGAGAAAGGGTGTCTTTGAAAGTCAGTTTCTCCATGAAAGCTGCTGCTCTGATTCATCTTCTCTGAGATGGTGGCAAAATTGATATATGGTTTCTGTAGGGCTTGAATTTGTACAACAAGCAATTGAGGTCAACCTTGAGGTCTCTCTCAAACTCATATGCAGCCCATTTGTTTCCTCACTGTGCAAATCAGACATGAGCCCAAGAGGAAAAACATGACACATTCTTCCACTGGAAGATCAAGAACCACTGAATATTCCAAGGTAAGATAACCTTAGTCTGATTGAATTCAGCTACATATCACTTGAAGAAAAAAGGTGGTTTTTTTCCTATTTGGCAGTTACTTCATGATTATTTCCATGCTTTGGTGATCAGAACTTTGTGTTCGTATGTTTGGCAGTGAAATAGTTAAGAATAGTTATTTCTCATATGTGATCAAGTTTCACAGCCAATACAGTGGTAAACAGGTCTCTGTTTTTCTGCAGCTGTTGTTTTTAAATAGCGGGTTAAGAACCTGTCACATTTTAAGGGCAAATGTATTTTCAAACAGAGTCTGAGTCGGTTGCTTTTATTCATGGTACCCAAGTAGGTGTAGCCATCCAAGCTAGTCCACATTGCTCTGTTGATGTGTCCTGTACAGAGAGAGTGTATAAATATCATTCCTGCAACAAAATCATCCGAGAAATGGCCAAAGCTCCATCCACACATGGGTTAATAGGAGCAGCATGAAAATTATTCCACCAGGACTCTGGAGTTTAAGTGTCTGTTAGTCCCTATGCTCAAAACCCTGTTAAACCCTGTGTCTGTGTCTGTGTCAGGTGTCTGTGAAGCAGAGTACTGTGTCCCCATGTCTGTGAATGGGGTTTAGACAAGAAATTAATGTTGCCTTGGGACCAAATGTATGCTACTGTCAAGCTAAATGAGAAAAAGCAAAGGCTTGGCTATGGACTGTGAGGGGAGGTATGGGCATGCTTGCAGGTTAAAATCTTACTAATTTTATGGTAGTAAAAATAAAATTTGATATAAGCATCCAAATTTTTGAAATTTTGACCAAAGTCCAAACCTTCCCAGTTTTTGCCATGGTTAGTTTTCATATGTGTTTCTTACAGTGCTGAAGTTGGGCTTGTAGATGATGCTGGATTCATTTTTATTTTGTTGAGGCTTGTTTTATTTGCTCTTTGGTATGTATTTTTGGTGCACATTCTGAAGGGATTTTGTATTATAGTTGGTTTCTTTGGTGGTCCTAAAAGCAGTGCAAAATTAATTCAGCAGTTAAGGATCCTGTTATTAAAACTTTATCCATAGGTGAGCCAGTGAAGCATAGAAAATTTATGTATATGCATATATATTAAGTAAATATGAATATACATGTTCATGTTTTTTCAGGAAGACTGAATTCCAAACAACAGCTCTGCTTTTACAAATCCAAAAAACAAGCTTGACCCTGTTTTGGTACCTCCCTTTCTGCAATGAAAGTAGTTTTACCTGGTTAAGATTCTTACTTTGTCGAAGTAATTTGATTGTACCTTTTGTTTACTCTTGTATTACTCATTTTTCTCTTGCACAACGTTTAATGTCACACTGTGGATCTTTAAGAGGTTTTAAAGCCTCACGAAGTTTTATAAAAATCATCTCTGACCTCTTGTATGAAAAAGGCATTTTCCAATCTGTAAGTGCATGGGGGTGGTTGTTGGTTTGTTGTTGCTGGGGATTTTTAAGTCCAACAGTGTATTGTTTGAGAGGGAGAGAGATCTCAAAGGTCTGGGAGTACCCCAGCTTATGCACTGGGCACACAGCAGGTATTTTTATGCACTTGAATGCTGAAGGGAGTTGTCAGAGGTGGACACTGCAGAGTTACTTCATTGCTCCATTAAACTGTGTCTGAAAAATTCTTATAGTCTATAATACATGAGTTGTGATCTTGGCAACTATTTCCTTCCTTCAGACTCCCAAAGGTGTGTGGATTGTGCCCTCTGGGGGCTCTTTACTGCTTTAACGTAAATGTAAGGATGGTGGTTTTTTCCTTTTTTCTTTTATTTTTTTTTTATTTCTCCTTTCCTTTCCTTTCCTTTCCTTTCCTTTCCTTTCCTTTCCTTTCCTTTCCTTTCCTTTCCTTTCCTTTCC
>WYDI02033182.1:10747-32214 GCA_009867235.2 Psittacus erithacus | reverse complement strand
TGGTTAGGGGCTCTGGAGCTCAGATTGTCTTTTCATCAGTTCTCCAGGATACAGGGGAGGACCTTAAAAAGGCTAGGGGATTGGCCAGGTTAATAAATGGTTAGAAGGGTGGTGCCATAGCCAGGGGTTTGGGTATCTTCAACGTGAGACACAATTTAGTAGGCCAAGTTTACTGGGGGCTGGTGGAACTGGTTTGACAATGAAGGGGAAGAGGGGTTTTGGTAGGAGGCTTGCCAGGCTGGTCAAGGATGCTTTAAACCAGATGTGTTGGGGGGAGGGGGGCATCATTCCACCCCAACATACCCAGTCAGTTGCGAGCAGCTATAATAAATGCTCGGAGCAATGTAGAGATATTCCAACTGCTCCAGCCAATGAGTCAGCTTCATTTAGAGCTTGGGTCAGTTGCCTCTATACAAATGCTCGGAGCAATATAGAGATATTCCAGCTGCTCCAGCCAATGAGCCGGCTTCATTTAGAGCTTGGGTCAGTTGCCTCTATACAAATGCCTGTAGCATGGGGAACAAACAAGAGGAATTAGAGATGTGTGCGCGTCTACGGGGGTATGATATAATAGGCATCACAGAAACATGGTGGGATGGCTCCTATGACTGGAGTGTTGGAATGAAAGGTTACAGGCTCTTTAGAAAAGACAGGCCTGGCAGGTGGGGAAGGGGAGTTGCCATTTATGTTACGGATAGGCTGGAGAGTATGGAACTCTGTCTGGGGGCAGGTGAGCAGTCAACAGAGAGTTTGTGGGTCATGGTTAAAGGGAGAATAGCAACAGGAGACATTATTGTGGTGATCTGTTACAGGCCGCCTGATCAAGAGGACTCTGCGGATGAAGCACTCTATAGGCAGATAGGAACAGCCTCACGCTCACAGGCCCTTGTTCTCATGGGGGACTTCAACTGCCCTGATATCTGTTGGAAGGATGGTACAGCCTGGCACAAGCAGATTGATAGAAAAGAGCACTTCTCTGTTAGTTAAAAATTAGCATTGAAACATCAGGATACTTACATATTAGCAAGTACTGTAGTGTGATAGAAGCAGGCTAGTAGAGCAGAAGACTAGGTGCTGGGGGCTTGACATCCACACCACATGTTTCATCCTCCCTCCTGTGTAGCAATTATGCTGGAGTAGCTCTGGACCATTCTGAAGGACAGAATTTCAATAACAGCTGGAGACCTCCTTGATGAAGCTCCTTTGATGAAGCTCCTTTGATGAAGCTTTATCCAAAAGGAATACCTGCTTCAAGAGTACTCTCCAATGCAGATGAAGTAGAGTAAGTGGAAAGGATTGGGAGTTTAATTTCCAAAGCTTTCTGCTGATCAGAATTAAACTGCTAATGCACACTCCACACAGCTGGCACATTTTTCAATATTTTCCTACCTTTTCTTCTTCATTTGAAATTCTAGAAGGATTAAAACACTGCAAACACTTTGTTTTTAGTGGATCTCAGATTCAATGTTTATTTCATTTATTTTTCTATTAAGTGTTTAAGTGCTTCAGTCCTAAATGAATAGATTTAAAAAAATATAAATGCAAACAGATTACTTTGAAGTGATTATCAGATTTGTGCAAACAGTAGGCAGAAGTAGCATTTTCACAGGGTTTCTTAGTGGGTGATTTCACTGTAAATGCTGAACATCAAAATAATTTCTTAAGAAGCTAGTTATCCAATAGCAGAAACATTTGAGAGCCATACAGCACATCATATCAATGATCAGTGACCTACAAACGTTATAAATATACTGTAACTGTCTATTTTTTCTAAAATCTGCTTACTAAAGAATATACCAGAGCCATAGACTGCAGCAAAGAAGTCCATAAATCTGAATTTCTGTGATGGATTATGACTCCTTGGAATGAGTTCTTATCCTTTATTAGGACAACAATCTGCATTTTTAATATCCTCAGCATTTGCCTAGCTAAATTTTGAACACCAAAATGAGAATGTATTTGAAAACTGGTTTGTTTTTTTTTTGTTTGTTTTATCATGGAATATTACTAATTCCATTCCTTTGAAATTTCACATTGAATTTTATGGAAATGTATTGTAAGGCATATTTATTTAATTGCCAAATCATAAATTTTGGTTTCTGATTACATTTACTTTCTCACATTTAAAGGACAAAGAAACAGCCGAGACTGCTCTCGAATTGCTATACTATGTCTGGATGACTGTGTGGAACTTACCCAAACTTCCAAGGTATGCTAACAGTTTCAACCTTGTTGAAAAAGTATTAACAATAAGCCAAGGAGACACTATCAGGTCTACCCTCAACTAAGGAACTATTAAGATCCTTAAAACTGCATATCTACCAAGAGATGAATCTAGTGAAGAAAATTTTTAGAGAAAAGGTGGTGTCCTGGTTTTGTCTGGGATAGAGTTAATTTTCTTCCTAGTAGCTGGCACATTGCTGTGTTTTGGCTTTAGTCTGAGAACAACGCTGATATTACACCGGTGTTTTAGTTGTTGCTAAGTAGCACTTACCCTGATCAAGGACTTTTCAGTTGCATGCTCTGACAGTGAGGAGGGGCGCACAAAGCCAGGAAGAAACAGAGACAGGACATGCGACTCAAACTAGCTGAAGGGGTATTCCATACCACATCACGTCATGCCCAGTATATAAACTGAAGTGAGTTTACCCTTCTTCCATATTCTCCTTCTCAGTCGTTCAGGGAGATAGGGGGAAGAATGGCAGAGCAGCTGCATGGTGCTTAGTTGCCAGCTAGGGTTTAACCATGACAGGTGGAAAAGCATGAATGAAACTATGAGTTACTTCCTCTTTACAGCTACAGCTCTTGTCAGAATGAGAAAAATGGGTTCCTAGAAATAATGCTCACTCTCAGCCTTTCTCTGTCCAGTCTTAAAATTTATTCAGATTAATGCTGGCAAATAATTTCTGCACTGAACTCCACTGGAATCAAGAGAGACCAAGGCATAATAATCAAGCAGAAAAAAGCCAGTGGTTAGAATTAGATTTACACAGATTAATTTCCACATATTCTAAAAAGCATATAACTATAATTTATTTCTTTATACAGGGATACATAGGTAGTTAACATATCCGCAAGAATTATAACCTTAGCAGGATCAGCACTTTGTTGATGAAATGAAGCATCCTTCTGCCTTGCTAATTCCAGCAATATAATAAATGTCATTTTAGCTAATCTTTTATGATACTGTTTATGCTGCTTACCCAATGTACTCACTCTTTGGGTGCCAATCAGATGGCAAAAGCCCTGTACTCAAGTCAGTACTTGGTCCCTGTTTTCACATAAAGATGACAAGAGCTACTGCATGTCAACTCACAGTAGATAGTACTCACTTCATTAAACCAACTGGGACTCTGACCTGTCAGGAAACTTTAATATAGTGGATCCCTGTGTAGCTGTGATTTCCCTTCCGCTTTTCAGTCTTAGGCATTATATTTCCCCCATCGTAAGTCTTACAGGCAAATAATAGTGATCCTGAAAATCTAAGAATCTAAGGGGCTTGTCTGATCATGTTGAAGTCTCCAGTGAACAATAATCTGCAGCTCAAGAAATGAACAATTTAGATTTTTCAGAAGTGAGAATGAAAGGTTATGCCAAAGGAAAACAATTTCAAAAGAATTACTGTGACACCCTAGACAAAAAAAGGTACAGCACGAATGGATCATTTCTCCTCCAGATAGCATTATATTCTTCTTATTAGCATTTTTTATCCTGTTCCATTGAACCAAAGGGTTTTCAGTTGTGTTTGGACAGGAATGGAACTTGATGGAGCAATGGGTTTTCATTAAATTGAACTTACAGCAGCTCATGGTGATGGCCAACAAGGCATAAAGGGGGAATTAACTGAGGCCTTACTGTCATCACATAGCTTGAGCCAAGTATTCACTGGAGCTCGCTCAGGAGAAAACAAATGATATATTGGAATGATTTCATCCTAGCCTGTCAAGCAGAACTAAATGCAGGCACTGAATCTCAGGGAGCCTTAGAGAAAATATAGACAAGAGTAAGCTTTGCCATAGTGTAACTGTGAAAGAAAAATATACTGCCACAGAAGAAATACAGTTTAGAAAGCAAGGCCTCTTGTAGCTCCTCTGTTCCATAGTAAAATATTTGTATCCACAATTTAGGACAACCATGAAAGGCCTAAATGCTGGTAACTCGTTCTTATCCAACTGTTAGAATTGCTGAAAGTTATGCACATTTGCAAGATCCAGATACATCAGAGACTGTCTAATTTAATTTCATGACTCTTGAGCTATCCTCCTTTTTTGATGAGGCTCTTCTTTTCTCATCTCACTACTGAGCAGATAGTCTTACTTGTCAGTGTTGATAGAACAAGATATAGTGGGGACTTGAGTGAGCTATAGGCTAAAAATACAAAACAGAAAGTATGAGCAGGCATAGAAATTAGCATAACAGAAGTATTGTTGCCAAAAAACATTACTATTTTTCTAGTAATGGAAAGAGACACAGGAGTCAACCAGGCCCACTGTGCATTGTACAATCACCAGGCATCAGAGTTACAGAGAAAACAGAAAAGACAGAGGTATTATAGACATAAATTACAAGAGTATTAATTGTATTCGTTGTGTTTCAGGAATTGTAGAGTTCATCTAGCCAGTAATTGTGTAAGCAAGGATACTTGAAGGAAAGTCACAGTGGTTGGGGCAGAGAAGGAAAAGTGGTAGTGAAGCTAAAATTATACTTAAATAATTTGAAACAGAAGAACGGTAAAGCTAAGCAGTCATGACAGGAAAGGTTTAGTACAGTGATGCTTTGCTGAGATAACCAATCTCTGACAAAGCATGAACAGAAACATAAAGCTAAGAACTTGTGATGCACTCTACATTTGAAAACCAGGATTCTCATAGCATGTGGAGAGGAATCTCAACCCCTAGAATGTAATACTAATGTAAATGGTCCTTGCAGTATTAACATAAATACCACTGACCAAGCACAGCAGAACTCATGTGTTGTCTATTTCAGGTATACAGATAGCTTCACCTATTTTTTTTGTATTCAGGGCAATTAGTCAAGAAATTAAAGAACAGATGATGTGTTTAGCATGAAAATACTGAGGGGCAGTTAAGTTTATTCTCTAGGAAAGAGAGACTGAGGCTATATTCTTCTGTAAAATGACCAAGCCATATGCTATGAAGCTGAAGGAATAGAAATATTCGTCCTTGCTGAATCAGTGTACTAATTTGTACTAGAAGTTAAGTAAGGGAGATCTTGATTCCATAGGCCATCTTAGAGAACTTGATGGAAATAGTGTACACATCTAAAAGAGTCCTCCTTGCTTCATCACTCTACTGGAGGAAAAAAAAATATTGAAACAAGGCAGAGGGAAATTTTACCTTTAAATAGAAGCTTTCCTTGGAGCTATTCAGCTCTCCTCTTAAATCTGTCTAAGACCCTAAACATCCACCAGGTACAATCTGGTCCATAAAACTTCTTTTATCAGCAACATTTTTTATTATTATTATTAATATTTTTTTAAATTGTCTAATAGGAGTTTATTTACCCTGCTTTGATTATCTTATCTATGTGTAGTAGCTTGCAAGAATAAAATCCTTCCAGACTCCTTTAATTTTTCTCACTCAGGCACAAGAGAGGTAATTTTCAATTATGGTCCTCGTTTCTGCACAAATAAAGGTACCTGTTGTAATGACCAAGGCAATGTAGAAAAACCTTCTTTCTCTCACAGAGAAGGCTTCAGCATTTTAGTTGCTGCAAACGACTTTTCAGTTTTGAGACTGGTTCTCTTTAACCCTGGAGTCCTCATTCTCAAGTTGTGCCAGTGCAGGTTTAGATTAGAGATTAGGAAAAATTTCTTTACTGAAAGAGTTATCAAGTACTGGAACAGGCTGCCTAGGGAGGTGGCTGAGTCCCCATCCCTGGAGGTACTCAAAAGACGTGTAGATGTGGCACTTAAGACATGGTTTAGTGGTGGACTTGACAGCGCTGCATTAATGGTTGGATTCAATTCCAACCTAAATGATTCTATGATTCTATGATTCAGTTGAACCAAATTAGTAGACAGAACGCTCCTCATTCAGAAAGCTCTTTCTAAAGTCAGATTAATTTATAACCTTCTCTTCTAACCTTTCCCTTCTCCATGGCATGATGTTGATTAATCTTTTTGTTCTAACTGACTTGAAAAAAGGAGTAAAGATATTTTGTGCTGTAAGAACCTGTTTATACTGTGTAACTGTTCATCTTTTCATAGATTCTCTCAGCAAAGTCCAGGTTTAGGACTTCAAGGTAGCATTAAAGAAGTAAAAATTAAAAAACCCAAACTAAAACAAGACAACAACAACTCCCCACATAAATCCACAAAACCATTGCCCTGGTTAATTCTGCATAATTGCAATCAAGAGCTAGTTAGTTAATCTGTATTGTAAACTCATTTAATCTTAGTGTATGTGTATAACTCTCTTGTACTATTGCTGAATGGGGCTTCTAGGCAGTATTGTATTAAAACCATAAACCAACTTTTCATAAGAACTAAAAAAGAGGCAGAAAGTCAAAAAGTAATAGATACCACAAAAAATGTGGGCTCTGCTCATGGTACCTAACTGCAGATTCCTTAAATCTAAATCTCAGTTTGTAAATTGAAGAAAACCCAAAAGGGGGAAAAGAAAATAACACCTCAGCCAGTTTGGTAATAATATTGCAAAGAACTGGAAAATGCTTGGACAGCAGTTTGAAATATATTTAATGGCAGTTGGTGCAGAAAAATGAACGTGACGATCAGTCCACGTTTTTCAGGAAAATCAACATTTAACATTTACAATAGCTATAGTTTTCAGGAGAAAATGTAAAGATAAATATAATGTTAAATCTCTCACTATTCAAAAAATGTCAGCTTTGAATATATCAGTTTCTCTCTGTGTGTCTGAACACACTGGCCAAACAGCAGATCAGATTGAAATAGAAGACACAGTCAAATGTATGCAGTGACTAATAAAATACAGTGATGAATGAAATTACAGAGATGTTAAGGGAACAGCTCTTTTGTTCAATAAACTATGGTAAATAAACTCTTGCAAATACCATAGGAGAAATTATTAAGCAAACAAGACCAGGTCTAGAAGAAAGTGTACTTTTGTACTAAATGATATAAGAGGGAATAATATGAAAATGGGAAATATCCAAAGGTGAAATCTGCACAAAAAAAATTTGAAATTAAATGTGTTTCACAGAATTTAGTGTTATCTTCTACCTAGATTAAAAATTCTGTCCTCACACAAATAAAGAACATATGGCTGCATTGCCAAGCTAATGAGCATAAAATGTACTAAAAATCTGCATTAAAATATGCACCTAAAATGTAATATTTCTTAAATCCTTCCCAGTTACTGAGATTCATCATAGTTTATCAGATGGAAACAGCTATGTCAGCAATGTGAGGTGCTGTAAAATCCTAAACTGTGGTTAAACATTAAGCTGCAGTGTTATAAAACCTGCGTTGTCAGAATTCTCTCAGATTTCTTGAGCTTATTTTGCTTATTACCTGTGAAATAGTTACACATTTTTTACCTAGCCTTGGTGTTTCGGGAAACTGAAACTTTTGGAAGTATCCTTGCCCATGACAGGGGGGTTGGGACTAGATGATATTAAAGTCCTTTCTAACCCTAATCATTCTATGATTCTGTGATTCACAACTGATTTTCGTTACCCACTAGGTAGAAGCCAGTTCTCCCAGTGAGATCCTATGAGTGCTCTGTTTCCCTTGGTCTGAGAACTAAGTCAACTGAGTTACTCAGATCACCATCAGCTACTCCAGTTAGTTCACTTGACTTTGCTTTGAAATAATTGCAGAATCTGCCTCACTGTTTCATTCTCTTGAGAGAGACAGAGAGCAGCAGAAAGGTGTGAGGAGCACCTGAAGAACAATATGGTCTTCAATATAAAAGAACAGTATGGTCTGCTGCTTGAAAGTGAACATGTCCCTTTCATCTGTTGTCTTAGGTCATATCAGCGCAGGACAGTTATGGACATAATTGTTTAGATAACTTTTGTGATACCTTTTTTTTTGTCCTCAATTTCTAAGAAATGCCCATAAAAAGACAGAGAGGCTATATTTGTTGGAAGATTAAAGAATGTGCATAGGTTTCTATTAATCCAAAAGGAGCTTTTTTGGGGGAAGATTTATGCAAAAAAAAAAACAAAAAAAACCCCAAACCTGAGAAGAAAAAATAGGATATGCGTGGAAACATTAAAAAGAAATCCAAACATTCAAAGTTAAGTGTTTAGCTGGAAAAGTAATGTTCCATCTCAGTCATCAGTTCAAAACTGTTATAAAGGAGAGACAAATAGGAATAGTCAGCTTCCCATCTCTAGGATTTGGCAGCTGTTTGTGTCCAGACAAAGGCAACAAAACAAAGACTGTACCTGGGTCCTGTACTCTTCGTACTCTTGCCTTCAGTAGAAGGAAACTATTAATTCTTGCTATTATACCAACGGTGAAACAGATTGTATTAGTTGACTATTTATAATTCGTTATGTTATGAAAAAAAATACAGTCTAAAAATACTGTCTAGGAGCATTATTTATGAATATCACTGAATATCCTTTTTACAGGCTTTATAACAGGTGGAAGTAAAAGGAAAATAAAACAACCAGTTGTTCTTAAGCTCAATTTTTTTAGTTTCTAATATTTTTATTTATATCAAATACACAAATATATAATATTTTGTCACAGCAAGAAAGGAATTTTACATCCTTCACCAAAACTAGATTGTCAGTGAAATTAATTGAATTAGTTTTTAACAAATTTATACGTTGAGAATTTAAAATGCAAATGCAAACAATAACACACCATTCAAATAAGATGTTTTTTATGGGAATATCTGATTTCCCCAGAAATTTTGTAGCAATATAGTGACTAATATACAAGTTCTCAGATGCAAATTTCAAGACGCAGATGATAAATCTGTTGTAATTTTTTATTTCAAATAATTTCCATCTGCTTAGAAATTTCTATCTGTTTCAGTGAAAATGCTTAGAGAATCTGATCTATTCAGAATATATAGGTAACATGAAGGATTAATTTTAGAATTCTAATTGTCAATAATGTAATTAAACAAAAGATATTCTGAGAGCATCCTTGGAGACTGTTTAGTGTACAAACATATAATGATTTTTTTCATTTTTCTAATAAGATATAGGCATATTTAGTAGTTGCTTTTTGAATATGTATGGCTAGTGCATTCATACACATAGATGATATTCAAATAAGATGTCAAGTAAGCTTAAAATGCTAGATAGGAAAAAAAAAAATGCATGTTCCATGAATGTTCATACACATTTTAAAATACCTTCGACTACAAATTAAGAATACCTTTCACCTAGTTGTCTTGGGCACACTGAGAAAAAGGAAAAACATCACAAAGCTTTCTAATTAAGAGATTTGAATTTTCTTCTGCTCCGAGTATTTGTAAATAAATTAATTTCAAAGCACCAAATACACACTAAGTGGTTTGATAGAGCAAGTACCTCTGTGTTCCTTATAAAACTAATTCTTTGCCACTGCTAGTCCTCTCCTTAGAGATACACCACCCAGGTTAGCTCCTTCTCCTACCTTCTGCACCCTGGACCAGAAGTCCTTCATTCTCCCTTCCTGGGGAAGGGGAGTGATGGAAATCCTAGCTCCTAGCCCAAAGCTTAGATTCTGCCACCACATGCTTTGGCCTTACACCTAGCAGTAAATGCAGCTTTTTGTCAGTCCATTCTGTCCAAATAATCAGTATAGTAAACCTTGTTCACTAAAGAGATTGCCTGGGGGGGAAGAGGGGAAAGTTGTTCAGGAATGTTTTAATTACGTTAAATAAATTAACTTTTATCAGTTTCTCACTGAGTACTAGTTATCATACAAGCCTTGTCCATTTTGTCAATTATATATAATCTTTCCATACCTGAGATAAATTTATCAATAGCAAGCATGGTGAATGTTTCTGGGACCAACCTGTTTGCACAAAGAATTAGATTCTTTCAATGCAAGGAGTGGAAAATTCACGCTTGAAACTCCATTTTGTTGTCGCCAACCTAACTTGATGTATCATTTCAATTTCCTTGAACTGTTGCTACCAATTAATGTAGAAAAAAAATTGGAAATTTAAACTATATTTTTCTTTTAGTAACAATGTATTTTTAAAATCAAGATGAATGACTTGTCTGTTGCATATCTGGAACATTCTACAATACACAGCATGTAATGTAAAGATAAGGTGGAGCTATTAATATTCCAGAGTTCTTTCTGTAAAGACATTAAAATAACTGTGTATTAATAACATTTTAATAAAACCCGACATCATTCTGCACATGACACTAATGCTTTGACATAATGGCTGTAATGTCTTCTACATAATGTGATCAAATGATATTAAAAAGGAAATAGACAAGCAAATGTATTACTAAGAAGGACCCATATGTATTATATCATGTCACCATTAAAACAATAATTAAACTCATACATTAAATGTATGTAAAATATAAAAACTGATGTTCTTACTAGCTAGACATGTTTGACATGAATTTTAACAATATTGTGATGATTGTAAACAAAAATGACATATTTGGATACCTTTCCCTTGCTTTTTTCAAAGTATATAATTCAAAGTTGATTAATGAAAAACAAATCGTTCTTTCTTTTGTATTTCTGAGTCATATTATTATCTTTATTTCCTACTTTTTTTAAACTGTTTGACTTTTAATATGTGGGTTCTGTAAGTGGGAAACAAGGACAGTGAATGATAACTCTCTAGTTTTCAAGTGTTCCTGTAAGAAGACATAAGAAATGCACAAGCTGACCTTTTCTAGTAAAAACTGATTTGTTGCATGAATTATTCAAGAAAGAGTGAATCACACCAACATTGACTAATGTAAGATTTAGGCTGGGTGTGTTCTGATCATTTGATCATCTTTGCCATCTGTGGCATCTTGGCCTTGGTAAGCCTTTTCCAAGCTATGTCATCTCCATAAATATCTTCATAGTTTCTATTATATTATAGCCATAAAGCTATACCATTCATTTTAAATATCCTCTTTTTCATTATGGCCTTCTCTTCTTTCTGTTTTGATGTCAAACATTAGCTGTATAGAATTTACTGTTCTGTAAACCAACAAAAATAGTGGAGTTCATTTATATATCAAACACATCAGGTGTTCATTAGATCCATAAGACTATATACAGGAAGAGTGCATCATAAACAGGAAACGGAATAAAAGCAGTCGCACACACTATTTTCTTGAGAATCCCTGCCAGAAGGCTATTTAAAAAAGGACTGGAAAAGCAGAAAAATAATTGAGATGATCAGCCATATCCCTGATAATTTTTCTCTTTGTAGATAGCATTAGTCATACATGTTCATTCATGCTGTACATCACGCATAGCTGAATTGCCTGGGTTTTTTTTTTCTGCAACAACGAGGGAGTATATTGATTGTGATGGTTCATTTAATTGCTATACAGTTCCCTGAGCAATGAAACTATCTATTTGGTCTTGGCAGAGAGATTACATTCCAGTGTATGAGTCATGGTTTTATTGGCCTTACTTGGCCCTATGGGATGCTCTTCTGAAAAATGTATGTCCAGTTCTTCCTTATCTGTCCTGCTGTTCAGTCCTTCAAGTGAGTAAACTTGCTTGATGATTCCAAAGACACAGTACAGCAACCTTAATAACTCCATCAGAATGAAAACCAGTTCAAATCAGTTTCTCCTCAACAATAAAAATACAATAAATAATTTGCACTTGAATAAAAATCTTGATTTTTAATTAAAAATTACAGTTTTGAAGCCAATTAAGAAAAATAAGTGGATAAGTTATCTTTTTCGTAGCAGTGTTTTTGTTAGGGAAATTTTCAAAACCAGTCGTTACAGCAGTTTTTACCAGTCTATCGTTAGATGAAGAAACCGAGCCGTAGACAACAGTTTTTCTGAGTGAGCTAATACATCCAGTGTTAGTAAAACAAGCCAAACAGAACAAGCATGTTTTTATGTGATCACAAAGTAATTTGCCAGTATTTCAAAGCAATTTGCCAGTATTTCAAAGCACTTCACCCAGTGGTTATAACCAATTTGTCTTCTCTAGGGCCGACAAGCCTTCACTATAGTATTTTAGCTTTATTATTGGTAGCACCATCGGAAGATTTACTGATTGCCCACTTGATGTTATGATCACCTCCTTTTCTTTGGAGCATCTTTTAAGAGGATGGTGACCTACTGCCATTCTAGTGTACTGTGTACAATTTATATGACACCAAAATATCTCCTATGTCAATGTGCACTATTGACGGTAATATAAATTATACCCATAGGTTCTCTTTTCACTGTTTAATAGCATAGAATAAGTTCAAAAGGAGAAAAAATGCCAAAAAATGAAAAGTAAATTCAATTCTATTACATTTCATTTGGAATTTAGTTTGGAAGAATATATATTTGGATGGGAACATCAACACTTTTACTAGTGAAAAAGAGATTTATCAAAACAAATACAGATGATTAAAAAGCACAAATTAAATAAAATATTAATTAAAATATCAGAGGATGTTTTACCTGAACAGTTTCAGATATCTTCCATATTAAATTTTCAATTATGATTTTAATTAAATACAGACTTCCTTATAGAAATAAAAAAGGCTGCTGAGAAATGTTTTTTTTTGTTAATGATTAGATTTTAAAATTAAATTATTTTAATTGAATTTATAACAAGTTTTAAAAGGCTTTTAGTAGTACTTAGCAGTTATAAAAAAATTAAAGCAAAATAGGACATCATGAAAATGTCTTAAATTTTAAAAAGTTCAGTTAAATCTTGAAACTTTGGCAAAATGTTCTTGAGAGCGAACTGATGGTACACATTTCATCTAGATTTTAATGAAAAAGAAAAAGCATAAGTATGGAACTCTAGGTTTTGGGCTGGTTTTGTTTTTATGGGGGTTTTTTTGTGGTTGGTTTGGGGTTTGTTTTGGTTTTTTATTTAGTATGGAAAAATACAATAGTATACGCCTGAAATATGTCATTGCCTGGGATCAAATAGATGTGCACGTGGTAGGCAGGTAGAAAGGACTCAGGAAATTAAAACAGGAAAGGGGTGTTGAGATTGGCTAGCAACACATGTGCAGGCAAGAAAATCTTCAGCAGCCCTGGGTAAGCACAGGGCAAATGTTCATTTGATTCTTAACCAATATGGTTATTACATCGTCCCTGTAATCCATGTGCTCAGGTGGGTCTATGCTTTTATTTCAGCTATGGCAGGTGAAGTGAGGGCTTAAATTCAGTTCTACTGCACTTGTTTCAGACAGCCAGAACACAATTTTTGCGAAAGTAACCTCTTTCATTGTCACAGCCGTTTGTTTCAATGGGTAAGTCATTCCTCTATATAAAACTGAGAGAATAACAACCAATCAACCACGTAATTTTAAATTAATGGTCTAAGAAGCAATATGGTCAAGCCAAAGGTAACAACTATAGCTTTTCAGGTTATTTTACACTGATTTCTTATGATCTTTAGACCATATCTGATTTGATTTAACATATTGATTTCGCTGAAATAGAACAACTTTTTATGAAGACAAGCTTACAGTTGTTAAACTCTACTTCCCCTTGTAAATAAATTGCTTAAAAGTGCTTTAATTTTGATGAGTTGTAGACCTAGAATCCTAGACATTGATCCTAGACATGCCATCCCTGATCACAGTTGTGAAATTTCTCCTGAAAAAGTCATGTTTCAGGCATCTTTCCCAAAATAGCTAGCCTTCAGTATAACCATCTAAGTGAACCAAAGAATTTCAGAATGGAAATAGCTTCTGCAGAGCTAGACAAGTACCTTTCTTTTGTTTCTATAGAAGCTGTAGAGTAAGCACCCATTCAGTCTTTCTTCCAGTGAGAAGTGTCTTTCACCTTCATAGAAATTGTATTGAATTCTTGTTCTGGATTCACAGTTTCTGAAGACAGATGGATTATAAACAGCTTACACTGTAGCACATTTAAAATCAGATACTGACGTTGCTTTGGCTCAGTTCTGTGTTTGGGAAGAAAAACCACTACATATGTGCTCAATATTAATTTTTTTCTCCCTTAAGATTTACTCATAAATTTGAATTAGTACTCTAGTTGAGAAAAAGAATTTAAAAATTCCTCAACCTTTTTTCTGTATCCTACTGCAAAACCAACCGTACTGTGGAGTTGCCCTGCACATTTCTCTTTTTATCAGGCTGTAGATGATTCTTTTCTCTGTGTTTTCTTAATAAATTCAAAGCAGACCTCAAAATCTCCAAACATTCTTCAAAAAACACTTTACTTCTCACCATAGTGTCTTCCTCCTGTGATGTGCTGTACAAATCAGATTGTGTTGTCAGGGCACATGGAATTTGGTGGTTTCATTATATAATAACCTTAAGCAAACCTTGCACATCCTACATAAATGCAGTTTACTTTGGTTCTTTTCCAAAATAATGACTGACCTGGTTTATGATCTTATTACCTGAAACTTTGGTGTTTGAAGTAACTTTTGCTTTGAGGTATCGCATTTTAATTAGGCATCTAAATAAAAAAAAAAAAAAAATACAGCACAAAAATTATTTTAAATCTTTATTCCTTATGAAGGAAAAGCATTTTTTTATCATTTTTGTTTATTTTACCCAAATTGAGTGCTTGCACAAGTTTGTTTCAGCCTGAAAGAACTTGTCTATGCATTTATTAGTATGAGCTTGGTAGCTTCACCAACTCCACTATACAGGAACTTAGCAAAGACTGATTCTGATTTCCAGCTATACTGTTTTCAGTGCTTCTCAGTCCTTTCCTGCTGTTTGCACTAAAAATGAAGTTTTAGGACATAACCTGAAATGGATAGTATTTAAAGTGTGGTAAATAAGAAACCCCGGTTTGTGGGGTTTTTTGGGTTTTTTTGTCCCTGAGTTAATTATTAACACAGCAATTTGTGTTTAAAATAACAAAACCTTGGGGTTTGTTATTTTTCACAAATATGGATATTATTTAACAATTACCTTCAGGGAAATTCCAGCTCTAAGGTTTTAAAATGTATTCTCTTGAATTCTTCCCTACAAAATCAAATCCATGGTTATTCTGGGAGAATTCTCTTTTTGTTGTTTTCCTGGAAAAAGAAAAGGGAAGGAAAGTAAAAGATATATGGATTTGCAGATTAATATATTTTAATGGCTGTGTGCTCAGATGGAAAATGTCCTTTTTGGAGTGAACTGGTTCCTGGTGGATCACTCAAAGTTCGTGCAACAATTAGCATTAATTATGTCAAACATATGTTGGAAACTTTATAACAAATATTAGCTGGCAAGGTTAATTTTTGGATGCGAAAGCAATGCACTGATGTAATAAATACAAAGACATTCAAACCTAAGGGGAATGGCGCCAACAACTAGAAGAAACCATGATCCATTCCCATAATAGCAAGTGCTAATGCAACACACCACTTTCAGAAATCCTTGCTGAGCTCTAGTACTTCACATAACTGATTTGGGATCATATTCCTGTGAAGAAAATTCCTAACTTGCCATGCATATCTCATTTCTTTCCCACTCCTGAGACTAATATCTGACACAAAAGACATCCAAAAGCTTTTTTCAGATTTCTACTTGGTCTTCACATTCAGTCAGAAGAAATAGAATTCAGGCAATGCTGGAGTTGGACTGTGCTTCAAAATTAAGACTTACTGATTCATAAAAATTGTTTTCCATTGCTAACAGACACTCCATCACTTCAAAACAGCAGTTCCAGATGAAAATATTTTATTGAACACAACTTATAGGTAACTTTTTGACACCTGTTACTAAAATTATCAGACTTCAGTGGTGCCACCTTTCTTTTCTTTGCTATGATTCATTTAATTGTAATTATTATTCTTTCTAAAAAAATCTAAAAATAGGGAGAAAATATTAAATATTTTTCACAAGCAACTGTTGACCTTCATTAGTTATATTTTGCTGATGTTGTGCATTTTAACATGGTAGAAGTAATTGGTTCTGTGAGATTTCCTCAATTGCATGTCTTACAGCTGTCTCAACTATTCTTCAGGTCACACTGATTTTGAAACTTTGGCAGTATTTTGGGTTTTGTTGCTACGCAAACAGTAGAATGTTAAGTCTTTAAAATTATTGATCCATTTCCCAGAAGGTTCAAAAAGTTCTTAGTGTCAGCTTTCACATACTATAATAAATTTATTAATTTTAAGGAAGAGTTGTAGATAATTTTATAAACATATTTTATTTTTAGCAAATAGGCAAAACATAGACACATTGTCTTGCTCTTGTTTTCAGTTCACTCTCTTAAATAAGAACTAACTCAATTTTCAAAGATGTTCAGCAAATCAATGGCCTATGTCCTTTCTGAATGCACAAAAACTAATACTAGAAAAATCTAAAACAAAGCTCACAAAATTCAGTTCCATCTTGGATCTGAGGATCTTAAAGTGAGAGGGGTTTGATACGAAGTTTAATAGTGTGGATTTCAGTCTTTTATCTGTGACTTCATAAGTGCAGCAGTTTTCTCCTGTTCCTTTAATAAGAAATCTGACAAACGTTAATGAAGGCAACATTTGGCTTGAATTACAAGGAGACAGTAATTGTGTATTTATCCAGATGTTAAGGGGAACAAGGTTAAACTGGAAGTCATGGCATCACATTCCAACACAATTTGATGTAAAGAGTCAAGTTCTATAGAAAGCAACTAAAAAGAAAGAAAGGAAGGGAAGCAGAAACATGAACACGGATGAGAAAAAAAATAAACTCTCCTACCAGTCTTTTTTCCAGCAAACTGAATTTACAACATTTGTCAGAGGGACTGTCATGACCAGTGCAGCAGAAACCATGTTGTAGCATGTATTGCTTGACATTAAATGTAAGAAGACTTCATACTGGTGTAGGGAGAGGCTGTGGTGCAGGGACAGCCCTGCAGAGCATAGAAAAGAGGAGAAATAAAAAAGTTTGATATTTTTCCTTTTTTTTTTTTTTTTTTTTTTTTTGGTCCTAGAAAGCTGACATAAAATTTTAGATGCACATTAATAAGAAATGGGCCAAAAGCAACCCAGACTGACACATTATTTATGGGACTAGATTTGAATGCTATCATAATAACTTCCTTCTGGGTTGGATTCAGTAGAATAGGCTTCTTTCCAGGATCCATTTAGACAACGCCAGTGTCTTGCCAGGGTAGCTCATCAGAGCTATTGCTACAGAATCTGGGTTTGACCTGAAATACAAATGTTAGTTCAACCCTCAGCAGGTTCCAGATACTTTAGTCTACATCTAATGAAATACTTGTGCTAAATTATCTGCTTAGTTCATACAAATGAACCCTTCTCCACCTCCTAGTGTTCAGAGGATGCCTAATATAGGATGATATGAAAAGATCTTCAGCTAGGGTAAGTTAGTGGAATCGTGCCAGTTGAAATTGAACCATGGATCTGGGCAGTAGACAGACGGTTGTTTAAGGGATGATGAATAGAACTTTAATTTTATTGAACTTTTGCATGAAGTCTTTTAATATGATGCTGATTTAATTTTCTGCTTTTAAATAGTAGTAGAATTTGCATTGATAGCATGCTATTATCTTGGCAATGTAACATAGTCTCCAAATCCCTATATCAAAAATCATTTAAGTTGACATATTATTGGATTTCCATACGTTTTTTTACTGACATCCTTTTGCCATTGTCTTGACATAGTAATGTCTCATAGCATAGTTGCTTTGAAATAATTTTTCTATCAGTTTGACATGAGGTTGTCTCCATGGACTTATACTGACACTTAAAACAAATGACGAATTACTGTTGCTATTTTGTACAGAAAAAAAATTGCAGTACTCACAGAACAATTTTGTTTTCACAGTACAATGATCCATGTTAATAACAGCTTTCAATGTTAGATGGCTATTTTTTTCCTTAGAGCTTGTAGCTATATATCTATTAAAAAACAACTCTTTAAGATGAAAGAATTTCAGCTCTTCTCATCTTAAATGGCTTCACAAATTAAAACCAATTTAGTTTTAAAATAAAAGTAAAATAAAGAAAAAATATCCAGTTAGTTATAATAGAGATATAAAACTGCTGATATAAAAATAGGAAAAAAACCCCTGAATTTTGAGTCTGGATGACCTGTATATTTGTTCGTCTCTTCTAAGAGATTTTTTTGTATGTATGTCCATAAAATTTCACAAAAATTCTGTGGGTTTGTAACTTCCTTTAATTTGCTGTTTGACTGACTATAAACATACAGAAGAGAAAACCTATCCTGAAGTGTTGTTTCTTCTATATTTTTTAAAGAAACTCTCAGATAAAGTAGTATCCAGCCATTTAGAGAAAATTAGATGCAGAACTACATGAAAATACTGCAGGTACAGTTTCTGTGATTTGCCATGGCAACCACATTTCTGTTACTTTCATATTTCAAGCTAAGGCAAAGATTGCGATACATGGTCTAAAGAAAAGGTAATTGGAGAGAGATCATTTTCATATCTTGGTGTTTGTCTTTAAGATCCTTTCCATTAATGACCCTGACATAAAAGCTGCCAGCTAACATAATTTGTTAATGGCTTAGAGTTTGAAAGTACTGTCTAAACACATAAGGGTCAGAGTATCAGCAAGCCCTAGGTGACATTGAAAACTGGGAATGAGATGACATTTAATACTGCAAAATAAAAACTATGTCTTGTAAAGGTCAGCAAGTTCGCATGTTATAAACCTGGAGCTGAGCTCTGAACATAAGATCTGCTTATGTGATGTAATCATGAAAAACACCAAGGCTGTATCGGGGCAAATATTTCAAATAGAAAAATTAATACCATTATACAGGGTACTGGAATACAGGACTATGGCTTTGGTGCTAATGTCCAGAGAGATTAATTCAAACTGGGCATGACATGCTGTGATATAGAATATCCCTTTGGCTAGTTCAGGTCAGCTGTCCTGGATGTCTTCCTGCTAGAGCATGAGACACTGAAAAGTCCTTGACTTAGATTAGGCACTACTTGACAACAACTAAAACACCAGTGTGTCATCAACATTATTCTTAGACTAAAGCCAAAACATAGCCATTAGGAAGGAAACTTACTCTATCCCAACTGAAGCCAAGACCCTCATCAAGATTCAGAGAGGATGAAATCATCTCTTCTCAGTGAGAAGCAATATTTCAGTTAGTGAACAATGTTAACACAAGAACAAAGAGGTGTCTGCTAGTTGTAAACATGGTTAGGCTGGTCCTAGAAAATGGTTTCTTCCCAAAAAAAAGAGAGAACTGTCTTCTGCTGAAGCAGGTTTAAGTCCAGATGATAGCGTGGCTAAATGGTTTGGATACCAAAACACTTCATCACAGATGTGTCGTTTTACTAATTGCATGATTTCTCCAACCTGTGGAAGACACAACACAGCCAGGAGGAAGTTTGGGTGGGTCAGTGCAGTTGTGTCAGTGCTGCAGTGCATGGTCCAGGGCTGTGGGGTCCTCTGGGCTCCTCTGTGCTTCCTGGAGGTTAGAGAGATGGTCCTGAATCCCAGGGAGTGTCATGGAGTTACTCATCAAGGTGGGAGTTTTTTATATTGTGGCTACCTCCACTGTTCCTAGGTGTCCTTAATTATACATTTGGGAACAAAATAACTCACCAAGGACTTGTCTTCTCAAATTGCACTATTGTTCTCTGATGTGTTGTTTCCATTGTCAGTGCTCCTGTTCAGGTCACTTTTGGACGTGTCAGTGTCCAACAGGCTGAATCTGTAGTTTGGATCTGTATTTTCTTGAACACACTAAAACTACACTGTTGTTTGCAACCAGCTTTAGATCATATTTAATCTACTTTAGTTACAGCAAAATGTCAACTAAAATTCATCACTTCATGTAAACAGCTGACATGCTAACATCTAACTCATGCTGTTACAAGTCCTTAATGTGGACATGCTTTTCACAGCTCTTTTCCGTGTTTAGTGTAAGTGCCCATAGCTTGTTACACAAGCTGGAATGAATATCTGTGTTTTCTAGAGCTGGTCAGGTGCCATCACAAAGGAATAAAGATTTGCAATGTTAGCAACTGTGAGAACATAATTTAATTGGTAATTGATGATACAGCAGTAGATCTGTTAATTTATGAACACTGCAAGTTTCATCATGGTCAATGCTTTTATGACTGCCTGTTGCTTACATATTTATGAGCAAAAAAAATTCAGGAGAAACTTCCTTTGAAAACCAGATGATGTATGTGCTTTAATACAAACCAATTTGAATTGTCTTAGTAATATCAGGTGCCTGAGTCAAGGTCCACAGTTTATGTCAGTCTGCTTCTCTTCATCAGGAGCATGAGGCTGTATTTTAATGATGATGAAACCCAGGACCACTCTTCCAATAACATAAATTTAATCTTAGGCAGGTTAAGGTGACAGCTGATAAAATCTAAGCACTTGCTTTCTTTTTTACAATACACGTAATGGAATGGATCTGCAAGTTATAAAAAACATTTTAAATAGTCAAGCCAGAAAAAAGAAATGGGTATATCTAAATGCAAACGTGAACAATTCAGTGCTTTAAAACATTACTCAAGTCTCCTAGAACCATACTGCTGTAACTGATTGAAGTAGCCTGAGAACTTCAAAATGAAGAGAGTTGACACTTCAAGTTAACATTGATTTAACACATACTGGCCTAGATGAACTAATATTGAACATAACAGAATGACAACATGTTATATATAACTGAAAGAGAGCTATCAGAGGTAGTTTCTCAAAAAAGTCCAAGTTGTTTCTAGAATTTTTGCCTTCACTGGAATCCCTCTTCTGCAAAGATTTAATTGCAGCTTCAGCAACTTGTAGTTCCCAAGACTATAGCATTAAAACAGAAATTTAGGTCAGCTGAGATCATAGCATGCACTAAGAACACAAATGGAAAATATTACAACACAAATGGAAAATATGACACTTGGTTGCCTCTCGGTAGTATTTTGGTAGATTAAGCAGATCAATACATTTGTGAAATTTCTGACACCTGAAGGTGTCATTATTATAAGGATATAAGTAATATATTAATTTAATTAGAAGCCATATAATTATGGCTTATTTATTTATGCTTGCCAACAAAATTATACTAGGAGCTCCATGGAGATCATTTCAGAATTATTGGCTCTGATCTGTCCTTGGGATTGGAGAACTCTGGAATAGAATGTCTGGAAATGGCTAAAAATGTTACAAGAATGCAAGTAAGCTTTCAAAAGCAGATAAAATATATTAAAAATTCAAGTACTTTTACTTTTTCATGAAGGATAACTAGTGGAATGGACAAACATGCTGGATGCCATGCTAAAACAAAAATTATCCAGAACAAATTAAAGGGCTTTTTGTCAAAATACTTTTAGAATCATAGAATCATAGAGTGGTTTGGATTGGAAAGGACCTTAAGATCATCGAGTTCCAACCCCCCTGCCATGGGCAGGGACACCTCCCACTAAACCATGCCACC
>WYDI02033182.1:0-10248 GCA_009867235.2 Psittacus erithacus | reverse complement strand
ACATCGGTGTTATCACCGCTGTTCCCAGGCAGAAAGTCAAAACCACAGAACTACATCAGCTACTAAGAAGGAGAAAATGACTGCTACTGCTGAACCCAGGACAGGCCCACTTCTCTTACCAAGTATTTATGAGAGGGATTTTAAATAAATATTTATTGTCCGGCACGCTGTTGGTGTGCCTATAGCTTAATACTCTGTAAGGCTTCTGTCAGCCGGATTCAAGCACATCTACATATTCAAATATTTGCTCTCATTAAAGGTATTATGTATGGAGTCTGACATTTTGCAAGGGCCTAATTTTTCCAGCACTCTAAAATAGTGAATGGAGTACTGAACAAGCTTGGGGTCAGTTCATTTTGACCTACAGCATGCTTACAGATTAACCAAAGGGAAAGTGGGCCGCAAGGCTAAGGAAATTAATTGATTACAGTGTCATGGTGAGCAGGGTAGCTCATATTGCAATGGTTTTAGTCTGCCATTGTAAATGCCAAAGGAGATAGATAGAAACAAACAAGCAAAGATCAAAGCCAATCTGTTATAAAATTCTGCCTTAATACCACATCTTTTAAAAAAAAAAAAATAAAAAGGATGATCTTCAGCAAAATATGATTTTCTTTTAATTTTTTGGTTTTTCATCTTCCCCCCCACTGAGGATAGAAAATTTTTCTCTTTGTGGTTCAAGATGGGGTTATTCTTTCTGTCTGGGACACAACAGAGGTCAGATGAGCTCACAATTCCCAAAGTAACAACAAAAGCTGCTACCAGGCACCCACATGATTTCACAGATAATCCTTAGGCTCTATTGAAATCAGGTTATAGATAAATAAAGAAATACAGATTTTATTGGGATTTTTCCCATATTATAATCTTGTTATGGACACACTAGTCAATAATAGATTTTGAAGCTAAAAGCTGCAAAAAGAGTTACCAGATTTTAATGGTTCTTTTTTTCTGAGCATGAGGATGGAGACAGAGCAAAAGAAAAACAACAAACTACTGAAGCCAATGGGAAGAGAGTTAAAATTCATGTGAAGGTCCGCCCTTACTTTGCTCCACTCTGGTAATCAGTGTTATTTGTTGCAGATGTAGCATATTGAAGACGAGGTACAATCTCAAAGAAATGTAAGCAAACCAAAGAAATGTCAGTAACGTACCAGGTAGTGTGTAGCTGGACAAGTTGAGAAAGAACTCTTCAAAAATTTTGTATTTAGTTAGTATGTACATTTTACTTAGCATTAGTTGATTATCCAGAGACCAGATTTGTACCCTACTGTCTTTTATGCCTCATGTTGGTATTAGTTGTACTACAAAAATGGATTAAGCCTAATGTCAGAGATGGCCAAACTCATTCTCTTCTATCATGCTTACCATACATCCATATTATAATACTATAAGTGGTAAATTATGCGTCACTATTATAACTGTATTATAATGGCATCAGAATTATATCATTAATAATTAATAGCTTCTTATATATTTAATGAAAGGCACATTTTCACCATTAATTGAATCTGAAGTGTTGATTTGTGGATGAAAAGGTGCAAATCCCCTTGCTAAAGTCCAGAAGCTAGCACATACGCTAATTTTCATTCCTTTCAAGTGTCAAATCCTCTTATGTACCACTTTTTCTAATGAGAGTTAAGAGATCCTATCTTCATCAGTTTTTCTTAGTACTCACAGCTTTCTGAATTAAATAGTCGGAAATATAAGCACATTTCCTTGACAGTTTGTCTTAGGAGCCATTCTGCTAGGTGAGCTTCTACAATGTTGTATGTTTTTCATAGGTGCATGAAGAAAACTTCCCATAAATTAGGATCATTGTGGTAGCAATGGGTTCCATACTGTAAGATCATGACAGTTCTGAAACATAACTTTCTGAAATACAATGCATCTTTTAAATCATACAGTTTCTGTCTTACATCAGCTTCTCTTACAAATCACTTTTTTTAAAGAAATATCTCTGCAGATAGGATTTAACTGAGCTGTTTTGCTATTTTTAAGTCCGCTGTTATGCACATGAAGTCAGAAATTAAAAAGAATTAGTCAAATTCTTGTAAATCAAGGAAATACATATTCTCAATTACATCATTTTATACAAGTATTAACAGGTTTTCACACCAGCTGCAACCCTCCGTGTGATTTGTATAATGATACAGGCTTATTTCAGTTGCCTAAGCATAGGCGCCTAGTTCTGCTTGAGACACCTTGGTGCCTGAGGCTCTGCACAGGGCCAGCAAATGCAACCTAGAACCTACAAACGATCTTTTCCTACTTAGAACAACATAGCAGCTAGAGGCCAGGCAGGATGCTCTAGAGCATGAAAAATGGTATTAGGTGCCTTTATTTAGAGAAATAATTAATTTGGGGAAGGTCTATCTATGCACTGAGTAAGCTTCTGAAACCAACACCCAATGTGCAAACTTCAGAGCTGCCATGTAAGAAGATATAGTACCCCACATTTTTTGTTCTAAGTAATAGAACAAAATTCATTTTAACTTTAATAAGTAAGTGGGTTTTGCTTTATAATAATCCTGGAGTTAGGGCGTCGTATGAATTTGATGTTTCATGCTCAAGGCATTATCTCTTTTCATTATGAAGTTCTGAAGCTTCATCATTCTTCTGCTGTAAGGTCTAAATATACTGAGCAAAACTATAGTAACAACACTAAATATTCTAGAAATGTAAATATGTGTTACTTTGGAGGAATTACTTGTATGTAAGAAAAACATAAACCACATTTATTTCAGTCATATGTTTAAGTATCAAGATGACTCTCACGCAGTTTCAGGCTATTCCTCTCTTGCGTTCATTTTTGCGTGAATGAAAGTCAACGTGGATATGCATTTATAGTTGTTATTGTATAGAAATACCCCAAGGTGTAAAAATGTCTGTCAATAAAAGCAGAATCTGTAGAAACACAGGTCACTGTAATGGACTTACAGTTTTTGCTACACTTTTTAACCTTTGCTAGCCAATCAAAATAAAACTGACAGCAGTTATTCGAGTAACACCAATTTGCCAATTAGGATGACAGATAAATATCTCATCACCTTTAGGCCTAATAATTAAGTTTATGGGAGGTCATGAATCTCTGAGACAAAGGTTGGAGTTTTTCCATAAACTATTGCCTGAAGGGGAATTCCATATACGCATATAGCTTTGCTTTTTTATTATTTATTGTTCTTTGATGCTTTTATCTAAAGAAATAATAATACATAAGTGCAGAAGTTCTTAATCTACTTTGGATATCAGATACTGATTTTTCTTAGAAAAAAATATTAACTTCTGAATCTTTTAAGGAAAAAACAATCAAACAAACAAAAAACCAACCCACCCCATCCCCCGAAATCTATTCTGCTTTATTTAGGTCAGCTGAGCACTACAGGAAGTCTGGGTTAGCCTAAAGGTCTTTCCCAGACTAAGGTGGTATTTGTAAAAAAATGGCCCAAAGTAAATGATTTACCCTATTAATTTGTCTATTTATAGGCAGAAGCATGTAAGTTACTCATATTTACAAACTAAAGAGAAAGAAAAACAATTCTGTCATGCTGCCTGTGTCCCTGGAGTTATGTATTTTGGTTTGGGTTTCCTCCTCAAGAATCAGGCTCAAAAAAGTAGCCACTAAGCCATCTGAATCATCTGGTTTCAGAGCAACTCAAATTTATAATTAAATTACCGTGTTGTAAGAAGTAGCTTCACTTTAATGGAGCTCTGATAATTACCGTCTCATATACTGTGACATCCAGACTTCTGGCAGTTGGAAAATTTAGCAGAATTGCTGTTGCTTTTACAGTTGCCCAAACGCACCAAGTGCACAAGGGAGCCATTGCAGTCAGTTTCCATATGGTAAACTGCCAAACTACCAAAATTCAGCAAGCCAGAGCTTTGACGCAACCAGATTCCATGGACTGTTAAGAAATAAACATACATAGTTTTGATCATCTCTGTAAGACTGAAATCCAGAAAAATATAATTGAGAATGTGCTTTGTATACTAGTCAAACCACCTAGAAAAAAGATGAAGTATAGCATTATGATACTCAAGGACAGTAAAAGCAGTAAAGCATAAAAAACACTTTAAAAAATATTAAGAAGCAAAGAAAGCAGAGTAGTGTTTTTGTTGCAATTTCTTTGTGGAATATTTATGTCATGATGACCCTACTCAAAATAAAAAAAAAATAAGTGACAAAAAAAAATAATTTTCTCGCATTTCGGATATGCTAAGAAAACAATAACAGACTGCTTTTATTAAACCAGGAGTTTCTATCCAGATTTATATTTTAATGGACTGTATGAAAATACATTCAGTCCCTTGCCTAGGTGTAGAACATACACGGATTCTTTTAAAACTTTAGGTGTTTCATTTATAACAAAAAAATAAGCTCAACCACAGAATTTTTCATCTGTTGTATCTGGGGAAGCATTGAGAGGCCTCCAGAATGGCTGATATCAATCTCCTAAGCTTTAATTCACCAGTGTTGATAGAAGAAAAATAAGGATGCTTATTTAGATTTAAAAACTGTACTACGAAGAATACTGGCCAGTGACAAAGCTTTCCAGGAAGAAAACCTTGACAAACTAAAATAAATATAAAGAATAAGAAGACTTTGAGAAACTATGAAATAAGGTAAGTCTGAATGTCACAGGAGCACAAACATGTTCTTATATTACTACTAACGGGAAAAATATAAAATAACCAGGCACTATGAATAGCAGAAATATGCTTGATCTATATACAGTAAACATATTTTTTCTGCAGCCAATACCATGATATGTACAAAATATATTAATAGGTTTATGACTAACTCTGTGACCTCCACTTTCTGAGTAATCCCCCAGTGTTTTCCAGTTATTTTATTTTATTTTGGCATAACAATATGATTAAAGCTAAATCAAATATATGTTCTTGGCAATGACAATATTTGTTAAATTACTATTTATTTTATTATCTTGTCTCTCAAAGTTACCCTACATGAGTTCTTATAATATTTTATTCTATATAATAGTTATTTCTATTAAATATTTCAAAGAAATCCGTAACAGCTCTGTATTTGCTTTAGTCTAAGGTTTTGAAAAGGGGAAAAGAATCAAAGTAATCCAAATTATTACCCCTTCTGATTGTGTAGCTTGTCTATGTAAAGAAAGCCCATTTCTAAGATGGTAGCATTGTAACTACACCTGAGGAAAAAATGAGTGAAAATATCAATCAGCTGTTCTATTAAAAAAGGGCTTTTTTTAGTTCCCTTTTGCTTTAAAGGGCTTTGTACACCAGGTGTTGTGAGCTTTATGCAGAATACTTGAAGATGAGTTTCTGATGAGACTGCATTTAGTAATATCAGAAAAAGGTAACAAGCTTATTTAATTTTGAAAGCTGTACTTATATACTTAAAAATTTAAATTTGAATTGTAACATTTAATTTTCCCTGACTCTTCTGCTCTTATTTAAGATGATGTGTTCTTAAATATTTGGATTCCTCTCTTTCTTTTTTTTTTTTTTGACTATTTGAAGTGATGTCTATGTCTATGTATTTGTGTGCACTTAAAAAAGAAAAAAGATAGAGTAGTTGATAACATCTGTTTTGGGAAGGAGGAAGGGCTTCTAATGCTTATTTTTGTTGGCCTGAATGATGCTATCAGCGTATATAATTGGAGAATATGTAGAATACACTTCTGTATCTAAGAGGTGCCGGTTTGGGGGTTTTTAAACTTTTTTACCTTCCCTAAAGATATGACTCCTAAAATGACAAGTCACTGTCAAAATATTTGGGTTTTTATCACTTTTTCTCTATGTAGAGAGGCAGTTTAATACGTAAGCAAGTGATTTAAAAAGTAACAGGATTCCTCGCTGTCAATTTGTCAAATTCTAGTCTTTATCAAGTGCCTTGTGAAACTGAGATCTTGTTAACTTAAATTTGCTGTTGCTTATGCCACAGTAAAAGATGGCCAAATGCAAGTTTTAGGTTAAGAAATATTGACTTTTTTTGAAAGCCACATAAGAGTGACAAAACATGAACACAATTC
Source organism: Psittacus erithacus (assembly GCA_009867235.2). Taxonomy (NCBI): domain Eukaryota; kingdom Metazoa; phylum Chordata; class Aves; order Psittaciformes; family Psittacidae; genus Psittacus; species Psittacus erithacus. The sequence goes on along the minus strand of WYDI02033182.1, from coordinate 4,228 downwards.
TACTGTAATGGTTCAAGTTCCGCTTGTAGAACTAATACTTTCTAACTTTGTGATACTTATAACTGTGCATCCCTAATATGGCATTAACCTATAGTATGATTTCTTTTCATAGGGGGTTTGAATTCACAAGAAAAGTGCATGTCATCTTATTTCTTGGTCACTGAGGACTGCATATTGTCAACTTTAATTTCTATATCAAGTATATTGTATGTGCAATTTTTTCCCATGGTACTAGAACTGTAGTGCTAGGACACAGTATGCCTTTCCCTTCCAGTCTATTGTTAGGTTCAAGTATAACTCCATCATTAATACCCATACTCAGTTCTTATTCCAAGAATATCCCAGAATCCCTTTTTGTCTGAATAAAAGTTATGACAAACAGGATCTCATGAGAACTTATTAATTCTGGTTTGCATTACCTGGTATGATCCTTCTTTCATTTCCTAGCAGTTGTGTCACTACCTCATTTAATTTAAGATAACTTATAGAATTATCCTGCCTAAGAAGCAGGCAGGAACTATTTTCTTATGTTTTTTTTAAATGCGTACTGTCTTCATTGGAATATATTATTTTCATATTATTTATAATAAAAATGTTGGGTTTGGGTGGGGTTTTTTTGTTTGGTTGGGTTTCTTTTGGGGTTTTATTGTTTGTTTTGTTTTGTTTTTTTTTTTGTTTTGGGGAGTGTTTGCTTGTTTGTGGGTTTTTTTTGTTTGGTTGGTTTTTGTGTTTGTGGGGGGGTTGGGTGTTTTTCTGGTTTTTTGTTTGTTTGGGTTTTTTTTCCTGTAGGGAATGCTTCTCTATGCCATATATAGAAACTTCTCAGAAGACAATAAATGCACCTGCTGTTTTCTCATGGAGAATGATTGTATCAAGGGAGAGGGCTGTTATTTCCCACAGTAATAGCTGTTCCATCTTATAATTCATATTAAAAACTAGCACATTTTTTATGATTTCCGCTGCTGAAGACTCTGGTAGTGCTGACTGCAATGAAAAACCATTTAGATTCTGTATGATTTATCATGAATTTACCACTCATTGTGATCCACTCTTCTACTAAAAAAAACCTAAACAAAACCCAACTATGGTTCCTTGCTTCCCCTGAGGTAAATGAAGAGAATATTTGTGAAATATTCATGTATTCTTTACCAAAATGCAGAAAAAGAATATATATCAAGGTGGAGGAGATATCAGACCTTAAATGCCAATTCTCTAACTCTGAGGATTTTCGTAATTTATGATTTATTGTTTGGTGTGATCCAAAGGTAGGTAAAATAGCTGAGTATTGGTACAGAAGAGCTAGGAGTTGCTCTCAGCCTTCTGCCAATGTCTTGATACACTGGGATCCACATAATTAAAGAGATTTTTGTTCTGCTTAACGAATGGCTGTGTCCACTGTGTTAACTAGTGTTAAATCCACGATGGAAGTTCCCAAAGCCTGGGGACATTAGACATTATTTGCCTGGGGAAATGGATAAGAGAAACAGCTATTGGAAAAGTTCAATAAACAGAAGGGATGGTTTGTCATTTGTTCAGTCTCTGAGACTGGCAGCCCCTACTCAAGTTGAAGACAGCTTTTATACATTCAACAAACAGCTTAGTTCATACCCACTTAAAGTTTCAGCTGGAGATGGAAGAGCAGAGGATACCTAAGGGATATAGCAGGTTGAAATGTTTGGTTTGTAAAGTCAGATCTCTTTGTAACTGCTATTAGAATCTTTATATTGCTGCATTTTCCTGGCATCTGGGACACTATACAAAAGTTTTAAGTTTAAATCACATGGAGACACTTAAAAAAAAAACGGACATAGTTGCTGTCCACATGTCTATGCAATTTAACAGCATGATCCCATATTTACTTATTCACAACCTTGCCATGTATTTTGAAGTCAGTGGAATCAGATAATTCTTTCTGGAAATAACCTCTTATTAGAACAAAAGGAAAATTATTTTACTTCTTAATTTCCTGTTTACTGGATAAGGTTTTTTTCCATGTAATGACTCCAATGAGAGTCAGTTGCTTGTTTTACAGAAATAATTGATTATATTGTGTCCCTCAGGGACTGGCATTGGGACTGGTACCATTCTTTATTAAGGACATACAGAGTTGGAATTAGTGTACCCTCACCAGGTCTGTGGATGACATCAAGCTGAGTGGTGCAGTTGGTATGCTTGAGGGAATGGACGCCATCCATATGGACCTCACCAGGTTTAAGGAATGGTCTGTGGGAAGCTTATGAGGTTCAAGAAGGCCAAGTACAAGGTCCTGTACCTGGGGTGGAGCAATCCCCAATATCGATGGAGGCTGGGAGATCAATGGATTAGGAGCAGCCCTTTAGAGAAGGACTTGGGGATACTGAAGTATGAAAAATTGGACATGAACCAGCAGTGTGCTCTTGCAGCCCAGGAAGCCAGTCATACCCTGAGCTGCACCAAAAGAAACATAGCCAGCAGGTTGAGGGAAGTGATTCTGACCCTCTGCTCCAGTGAGATCCCACCTGGAGTACTACGTCCAGTTCAAGGGTCTCCAACACAAGGGACAGTGACATTTTAGGGTGGTCCAGATGAGAGACACAGATATGATTAGAGGGCTGGAGGACCTCTTCTGTAAGGAAAGGCTGAGAGGGTTGGGGTTGTTCAGCCTGAAGAAGGGGAGGCTATAAGGTAACCTTATTGAGGCCTTTTAATACTTTAAGTTGGCATACAAGAAAGATGAATAGAGACTTTTTACTGGGGCCTGTAATGACATGGCAAAGGCCGCTGGTTTTAAACTGGAAAAGAGTAGGTTTAGATTGAACATAAGGGAAAAAAAAAAATTAGCATGAGGGTGGTGAGGCACTGAAGAAGCTTGCCCAGAGAATTTGTGGATGTCCCTATAAAAACAGTCTTCATATCAAGTTTTGGTCTACTAATGTGTGTTAGTTTCTTTTCATCTTATGGCTGTGCATCTCCTAGAGGTTAGACTAACATTAGTTTTACCCATATAAAAATCCTCCCCAGGAAAAAAATTTTTTTGGCTTTGATGTTCTAACTTATACAACAAAATAAATAACTTACAATCAGACACAATTTCATCTGAGTTATACTGCATCAATTCTGGCTCTTGTTCAAGTACACATGATTAGTGATCAGGAAAAACAAAAATTCATCATCTTGATTGCAATAATTTACTGTTCTTTTAATTATGTGACTGCAAAGTTGTGCATAGTGATCTGTTTCAGAGGCTGTGGAAATTTTCTTATTGCATCCTTTTCTCATTTGAGCATTTATTGATGTGCCTTTCACAAATTTAGCTAGTTCCATGTTGATTTTTATGTATTTCTATTTGCATTAATTCTGTGTTTTCTATTGAACCATTAAAAATATATCAATATGAACTAATTTTAAAAAGTACCTGTGAATGCTGATGACAGGATGCAATCTTAAATTGCAAGTTCAAAATGAAATAAGAGGAAATATTTATTAGACAATAAAAAAATGTTCTGGCTAAAATGCAGTTATGTTCCAGGCTGGTATTACCAGGCAGTGGTAGCCATTCTCAAATGTTTAGAAGGATGCAATTAGGGAAACATGCATGCAGGACAGTGTCAAACCTGCCTTATGGGTCTCCTGTTCACTGGCTGGTCCAGTTTGGTACTTGCTAGCAAACACAGCGAGCACACACACTCATCCCACAGGCATTTGTGAGATCCAGGCAGAAGTACAGGGCAGACAGAGGGACTGTGCTGGTGCTGAGGGGATCCAGGAATATGCATGTGCTTGGAAATCTAGGGAGTGTTGTGTGTGCACCTGCACTAGTGACCTTCTATGTTTCTCACATGGAGGACAGGGACATGGCTGTCAGTGTTTATGATTTATGTTGGTCTTATATATATAGGTTGCTGTTGGAGGTAGCACCTTGTCTGTGGCAATCTGTGAGTGGCCATGCCAGTGTCCTCTGTGTGTGCACATGTGTGTGTGTCTGTGGGGTAATCTCATTGAACCTGCAGATGGGAAAGCAGCTTCTGCATCTCTCAGCCTGGGGAAAAACCCTAGATCTTCAGGACCCTGGTTCTCAGGACTCCATGTCTGTGAGTTGCTTCTTGCATCCTTCAACAATACTAAAATGAGCGACAAACAACGGAAATAGTGTAAGATCAGTGTTGCAAGCGAAGGCGGGCTGACGGCGCGGGGAAGCAAGCGACGACTCAATATGAGTGATAAGCAAGTTCCACTTTATTGCCAGTCG
>WYDI02033181.1:0-48580 GCA_009867235.2 Psittacus erithacus | reverse complement strand
TGCCCCATCCCTGGCAGTGTTCAAGGCCAGGTTGGATGGGGCTTGGAGCAACCTGCTCTAGTGGAAAGTGTCCCTGCCCATGGCAGGGGCTGGAGCTGGGTGAGCCTTAAGGCCCCTTCCAACCCAAACCATCTTGTGATTAACAGCAAGCGCTGACTGAGTACTCTTGTACTACATAGTGATAATTCCTCCAGGCATGGGCCCGGTATGAAGGCAGTCCTGCTGCCAAGCCGTTGCTCCGTCCACTCGCCTAGTGCTGTGCAAGATGCCTGTTAACAGGATTTTGCCTTGTGTGTGGATTTTTCACATGCCATCACCACCCTTGCTTCTGTGTATCATTGAGGGAGGGCATGCAAGCTTAAGCAACATTATTGTCAGGCTACACGGGGGTTTTATATGCCTGTTTACTATACTGATCCATTTGTAAGGAAATACACCGTTGCCATGACAATTCCCAAAGCACATGGTATTAGCCTAAGCAGTCTGTGAAGCACAGAGCCCTTAAAAGGCACGTGTGGATGTATCTGATTGTCCCACACGCAGAGCTTGGCTGATACTGGGATGTCTTTTCAGAAGGCTTAATGGGTTGATTTAACAAGCCAATTTATTCTGCGTTTCACTGAGACTTTAACTGACATATTGCCATACTCCTGCCTTAGGGTTTTAAGCAGCTTTTTGTAGGAAAAAAGCTGAATCAGAATTAACTAGAACACTGCTGTACGCAATTTAAACATGGTATGTGTGATAAAATGGTTGTAGAGAACAATTTTTGTGTTGGAAAGAATGGAGTTTCATTAAAAATTAAATATTGTGTTCAGACTAATCAATTTTTGAAGGAAGATTTCTGAGTTATTAGCAGGATTTCTGGTCAGTTTTCAAGGAATAAAGGAAGTTTGGAGGAAGTTTAAAACTAAATTTGGCACCATTTTTTATTAAAGATGGTGGAAAGGAATTGGTTCAGCTTTGTTGCAACTTCGAGTGGTAACAAGATAAATATGTAGATATTTCCCTTTTATAGAAATGTAGGGCTTAATAATGTTCAAACCCATGAATTTTTGTATCAAAAAAGCCCATTCCATAAGCCTCTCCTCAATTTGTTCTAGAGGTTTTTTTGCCGAGAAGCATGTATAGGACAACTGAACTAACCTTACCATTGGTGCTTTCAGTTTCTATCTTTACTCTTGTGTCTTTGGATTTGCTTCACAATATCATAGCACAGTGCATGTGTATGAGCTGGAGCTCTGTTGAAATAATGTTCCAGGGAGGCTAATATGTCTGTATTAGAGGGGCAGTATTTGAACCATAGTGCCAACTGTGTTTACTGTGGGTTAAATAAATTAAGTTTCTCTTCAAGGCTTGCTTTAGTTTGAAGTTCTTGAAGCTTTTGTCTTTGTGTAATTTGCATTCCATGGTTCGTTATAACTTTCTAAGCAGCTATTCATCTGTCTTTTCAGCTCCTCTTTGCTTTCAAGTGCTGTGTTCTCTATTTCATTTTTATATTCTATCTCTCCAGCAGGCTGAATCCTCCCGGTCTGAAAATGCCATCCTTTGTCCTGTGTATCTGTAGAGCTCATACCAATCACTTTTCATTATAATAGTGGAGTTCCATATTTAAGCTTCAGAAATGCTTTGTTTCATCAAAAGTGAGGCCTCTAGAGCCTTCATGCTTAAATTGGCTTGAAATATGTCCCTCTACCCCAATCTGGAGGATACAGGTGTTTAGAGCTTAAATATGAAGTCTTGCCTGAGTTATAACTCGCACAAAAAGAAGTACTTAGCAAAGTAAATAGGATTCTTGTGGTTTTTGTGTGCAAGCCTGACCTAGAGTGTGGTTCTAGTTGTCCCTTAATACGTAATTGTGTTTGTGATTGTTATTCACTGTTTTTTTGGGGGGAAAATATTTGCTGCTTCATAATGGGATTTTCCCAACATTTGTGCATGGAAGAGGTTAAATCAGCTGGGGATCAGCAGATGTACCAGTCTGATGGCTCAAGGAGTAATATTATGGTCAATGATGTGGAAAACATACCTGTGTAAGTTAAAACCCTGCTGTAGCAGTGGATTCTCCTTCTTGCTTATTGTATGTTTGTATGTTAATAACTGACTGAGTTACTGGGGGTGAACATGTCAACGCAGTCAGAATGGCACTCTTCTCACAACAGTAAGTGCTTACCAAAATCTTGAACAAATTTAATTAATCTAGGTTTTGCAGCTGAATTGTACATTGAAGTTTCTTCCTCAAAAGGGATGTCAAGCCCTGGAGTAAGCTGCCCAGGGAAGTGGTGAAGTCACCATCCCTGGAAGTATTTAAAAGATGTGTAGATGTGGCAGCTGGGGACATGGTTTAGTGCTGGACTTGGCAGTGCTGGGTCTTAAGGGTCTTTTCCAATTTAAAATATCCTATGAGAATACATTTGTATGAATACAGGTTGTAGTTTATCTCTAATACACTCTCATGTGAATATTAAGCATGATAAATGAATGACAGGGCAAATTACCTGGAAGATACGGGGGAATTTTCCTTACATGCCCCTTAATTTTCAGTTCAGCATGAGTTTATTTTGCTACTCACTCCTTCCTTAATATCATCTTCATATGTTGGAGCATGTACATTAAATTATACTTTTAAGAAAAGATGTCAACAATTGCTAACCATTTAGGCTGATTATAATATTCGGGTATGTGAGATGCATTTGGGAATAATGCAGAGGTGTAGAGAGAATATTTTCTTAAGTTCTTTTCTGAAAATCCAAACTCGAAACGTATTTGAGAATTTATCTTCCCATAACTTTTCCTTTCCAATGCTCAATAACACTGCAGAGTTGTTTTGCTGACGGCTCAACAGCAGGAGAAATAACCCAGCCTGATTCAGTTTTGGCACATGCAGCCCTGGAAGGGAGCAGCTATCACAGTTGTATTGCCACCTTGAGGCAGAAGGAAACCTCTGTGTTCAGAGGCAGAAGAGAACAGAAATGCTGTCCTGGCTTTGAAACAAACTGTGTTTTCAGTTTCGGTGCTTTCATTTTTTGCTCAGAAAATCAAGGGAACTGTATGGATTCCCAAGTGGTGGACTTTAGAGTTGTAATGTATCAGTCTAAGCATCCTGAGACTTAAAATGTAAAGGAATTTTCCTGTGGTGGCAATGAAATGACATCTGATTGCTGGAGAATCTTTTGATGCTTTAATCTGTTTGGAATGTGAGAAGCTTCAGTCTAATGAGAAATGTACTTCTCTAAGACATGCCCAATACTGGGTGATAAACCTGGTTTATAAGCATAGTGCCTGGAGAAAGGGTTCAGAGGTAGGTCATGTGTCCTAGATCTCACCAGCCTTTTTACACCGCTATGTTTAGTAACACCTTCAGCAATTTTCTGCAGTTTCGAGTGGTTTTTAGGAGAATCTGGACAGCCATTTCTTAAAAATCAGTTAACAGGGAAAATACAGTAGTAATGAGATGTCCTGTGCTGTTAAGAGTTACTCTTCTTCTTCCCACGCATTTCCTCCCATTCTCTATATTGTTTGCTTCAAGAGGTATTTGCTTTCTGATCCAGGCAGTTGTGATGCACACATGAGTTGCAGTAAATTTAACTAAGAGTGAGATGCCAGAAACACATACAAGGGCCACAGGTCTGAAAATCCTGACCTGAATTTACTATCTATAGAGCTACAGCTCTGACTTTACACATGTATCTTTGAACTGTCGGTCTTCGTTTATTTGATATAGAGACTAAATTTCAAACTGCCCTTTCTATGTGAGGAAAAAAGTCCTGCTGGTGATTGTGGGGCTCTCATGTTGCTGCTCAGTAGTAATCACTGCCCAAACTTTTAAAGCTTAAACTTGAGAAAGAATTTATTCTTAAAGTCTACTGTTTGCACAAATTACTGGGAATTTAAATGGTGAGTGCAGGATATAGACTGCTGTGATGTTTAGAAACATTTTGCCCTGCAATGCAGTTTACAACCTCCACAATGAGGAACTATTTCCTTTTACTGCGTACTACAGCTTTTGCATTACAAATTGTTTATGTGGCCTCAAAGAATAGGAGGACCAGCACATTGCTGTAATGCTGTGTTCTTGCTGGAAGGGCAGAGGTGTTTAAGAAAGCTCCATAGGGATGGATGCTATTCCCATTTCTGCAAAGACTGAAGGCAAGTCTGGGAGTGCATTATATTTTCCCTGCTCAAAATCAGAACTTCATTTGCCTGCTCGAAGGAACACTCACTGTTCTGTCACGGTGAATCTGCGCTCCAGTGACTGGGCAGGTACACCTCAAAAAGCTGAAACCATTCAGGGTCTTCTGCTATGACAAAAATCTACCCTCTGCAATGCATGGAACAGCTTGGGAGCTGTTTGCTGCACAGGTCACTACGTTGTGCAAAGATTTGAGCTATATTTAAGTACACTGTGGGAAAGGCACCACCTAAATTGAATACATCATTGCAAAACTACTGGTGTCTGTTGGAGAATGTGACATACCTTTTTACGCTTCAATATACGACTCTATGTTTCTTCAATAGCATATGTTGTGACTATTAATTTTTATAAGCAAATGTGACTTCAGAAGTGCAGTTATTGCTTTGGAGATGTATTTCAAGCCTTGAACAAATAGTTTGCTTCTCCCCATGGTTTTTCCTTATGTTTCCTGCTATTGCTACACAAGCAACAGCATCTAAACAGGCAACAGCAGATTTTGGCAGTTAGAAAAGACTCGTTGAAAGAATAGGGTCATTTTGTAATTTCCCTGGGACTACTAGGCTACATGAAATCTCTTCCAGCTATCCCTGTAACCCCTTAGCAACCTCGGTAATGGGGAGACATCGTCTGAGCTCTAGGGAAGCTCTAATTGTACTTTGATATTAGGTTTTATAGCTAATGTGATATGCCACTGGAGGGAGACAGGATCCACATATTAGCTCAGTGTTTTGGCATAACAGGGAGAGATTTTTCACTGTTGACAATGATGGCAGCTGGAAGATAAACTTGAAAAGCCTTTTTGTGCATAACCTGATTAACATTCCCAGGAACATCTAAGGAATTGCAAATGCTATCCATGATTCCAGCCTGCCAGCTGCTCTAGAAGTCAAGTCTACAAGCAGGAGAAAAGCTGTTGTTAAAAATTCAGTCTTTTCAGATGACATTAAAAATGGTTATAAGGAATACTGAATGATGTATGGAAATAATAATAAGAGACCTTGTGCACAGTGAGGATAGTAAGTGAAGCAAATAAATATTCCATGCTATTTCTGTGACAGTCACAAGTGGCTATATGATGCCATATAAATAGAGGCACTGGAAATACAGTTATTTCAAGAATTGCTAACAGGATTCTGTTAATCCTGTTATTCCAGAGAAATGAGAGAAAAAAGAAAAAGAGAAACTTGCTGCACTGGTGGAATGATGTACAGAAAATCTGTTCTTTACTGTTTATAAAACAGTGCTCCTAAAGATTATTCTTTAAAGATCTGTATAACAAAAAAAAAAAAAGCTTCCTAAGCCCCCAGACATTTCTGGGACTCTTTTTATTTCCATCCTAGAACTGAAATAACAGTTGAATTCTCAAAGAATCCAAGGAAAAGCAGGCTGGGCTAACATCTGCAGAAAAGTAGGAACGGCTGAAGTGCGTTGTGTATACCCCGGCTCTCTCACTGGAGAGGCGCTGTGCACAGGGGCTAACTGTCAGCCTGGAGTACTCTCTGCATTAGGCTTCTGGTGAAGGGAGTTGGGTGCTCACCTGGTTTTCCCTCAGAAGTAGCCTACAGATTGGTGCTGAAGTTCTCCCCTGAAGGTATTCCCCGAACTAACAGAAATTCAAAATGAGGAGGCAGAAAGGAACAGAAAAGGTGCCTTCCTCCAGGGTGGTGTAAGAGAGCTATGAGTTATGTAGGTATGTTACAACTACACGTGCCTTACTCTGCCCTCCCCTCTCCCTACCATGCCTTTTGTATCTGCTGGCATATAGTTTGTAAGACACCTGTGTGTACGTGCGTGCTTTATTTGCAAGGGCAGTGTGGGAAAGGGAGGATAAGGTGATATGAAGTAAAGAGAGGGAAGTTGGGAGAAGAAGGTGGGTGGTGACTGATGACAGTTGCTGGCACACTGCCCTAATGCATGTAGAAGAACACACTGTCTGCCCCATCACAGACTGTCACCAGCTGCCAGGCAGCTCACAGCAAGGATCCACATCCAGGAGAGCAAATGGGGAAGATGAGATGTGTGTATCAGCAGCTGTGGTTTTCTGATGCTCTCTGCTCTTAATGACTATCCTGAATTGTTGACTATTCCTTCCTTATGGATAGAGAAACTCCACTGTATTAGAGTTTTTGTTTAGGCAGTTGAAGCTGGATGGATTGCTGACTGCTTTGCCTAGCACTGCATAATTGTTTCTTCCTTATGCTTTACAATATATTTCAACACACAAACACATATATACACACTAAAATTACATCATCAGAATTGCCCATGAAGATGAATAATAAGACAGGATAGTCAACAGGATTTCATAACTTTAGATTCTGCTGTGGTGTATTATGTGACTTGGGAATAGAGTTCATATTCTTTTTCTGTGGAAGGAGAGTCTTTTAAGACATAAATTTATTCCTGTGTTAATGTTAAATTCCAGAAATGTTTGTAGTACAGGAATTCCTGGAAAGGTCATTAATATTTTTGAAGACACCTTACTTAACTGTGTCCACAGTCTTAGATTTCCATATTTTAACATATTTTCCCATATGGATGTTTATAGACAGCTACTTTAAACACTGAGGCTCAAATGAACTGAGCATTCTGTGACCATTTGCACCAGAATCATGGCTGCAAGAAGATGCCATCAGAGCACAGAGGTAATATCATGTGTTTTGTTACATGAGTGCAAACCAAATGCTACTCTTTCAATTTAGGACTGTAAATAAGGATAAGGAAAGAACCACAAAGAGAAGAGGCCAGAAAGTGCATTGAGTAAATTTGTTACAAACTTGGCAGGAAATGATCTGATGTTGCTGTTTGGGATCCAGGTTCACCGATCTTTCATCTGTTTGCTTATTGTCAACCCATGTGAACTGTCAGAGAATGGCCGAATCAAGAAAGCGCAGCTGGATTTGGGAAGAATGGGAGGCAGAACCTGGTTCCTGGTGAATTTGCACTTCAGTTCTGTGTTTACATATTGATATGTAAGCAGAACAAGTACAAAGCATTTCAAGCAGACCAGCATTTTTAAAAAGTGGTTTTATTTTAAAGAGGCATTTTCCTTAATTCTGTTTACTATTATTGTTACACTTTGAAGCAAACTCTTGTTTAGGAATCAAAATTCAATTGCTTCATTTAAGCAGAAAATGAGAAAACCATTTGACTTCCAAAATAACCTTCCTGGTTTTGACCAAACACCTTGACTGTTTGACACCATTTTACAAATAATGTAAATTAAACTGAATCTGTGAAATTAAACATTTGTCTATGCCAGTATTTTCAGTAGCCCCCTTAGTGTCAAGAACTGCAGGCTTTGAATACAATTCCTAAATGGCATTTATGGGTTTTTTGATTCTATTGCTTTTTCTTTCTTGAACTTGGTTTTACTTGAAGTTTCCACCAGCTCTGTGGCATAAATGAAAGGTTTTTCATTGCCCAGCTCTCTTTAAAAAGGACTAGGCTCACAGAGAATTTAAGTGAAACTTGAGTGGCTTGTTTACTAGAATTTGCCAGTTGGATATACAGTTCCTGCCACTCCAAAAACAACCCCTGCTTTTCAGATCCTCTAAATCCTCTGTGTAAAATAATAAAACAACATGGTGACTCTGAGGGATGCTCACAAAAAGGTATAGTGAAAGCTGGTATTTTCCCAGCCTGGAGGTCTAAAGAAACTTGTTTATCTATCCATGAAGGTAAGCAGAACATAGGTGGGAAATGACTGCAGTAGCTAAAGCACTGAAAAAAGTACAGTTGGGGCGCTAGCCCTCAGTGAGCTTCTATCATATGCAGGAAGGCAGAAAATGTGGTGCATGATTTGAGATTACAAACTAAAATGGTCTGTTCTGTATCTTGAACTTCACAACAAAGTAGATAAGGTGGTCCGGATTCGTCATATTCAGCATTACATATATAATGTGCAATGATGGCATGTGTAAGCAAGTTTCTGACTTTGTAGATGGCTGCCTCTTTCAGTGGACAGGGGAAGGTGTTTTGGAAGTGTAGTTCAGTCACTCACCGTTTGCATCAGTCCTATAAGTGCCTTTTTGAACTAATTGTGTAGGGCACTTGAAATTGAGCACAGTCTTACAGCCAGAGCACACGCAGCTACCTCAGCTCCAGTGAGTGAGGCAGAGGTAAATAACATAGGGGCTAATTTACTGTCCTGGGTATTTTGAGACTAACCAAGCAATGATCTTCAGTGCTGGTATAGCACTGATAACTGTATTTTTGTAACTTCATTTACCTGCAGATATGTAAGTAGTTTAGGTCACAAAAAATGTATGGTCACTGAACAAGTCAGTTGTTAAGGAACCCCATCTGTCAAGCACAACTCCAAATAGTAAAATATTAGTAGTGTACTCTCTTTAAGTCCAAGAGAGGTGTGTGTTTTGTCTTTTCATCCACTGGCTTAAATTTTTACTGTAGTTGTAGTCATAGGTGCAAATAGAAGTAAGAACCGAGTGTTTATTACCAAAAAGAGTTGAAGAACACATGGCTAAATGAATTGTCAACAAGTGGGAAAGAGGAAGAAGTAAACAGAAACACGACCCCTTTTTGTCCTTTTTCCATCCTATTGCACTGAGTATTGTAGTTTGGAGGTACCAGACTGAAGCAAATTGTCTTTCACATGGAGGGGGAACATGCAAGAAGTGATTCTGAAGGAAAGACACAGCATCAAAGATGTTTTTGGCTGGAATGACCTATGCATCTGTCCATGTTCCCGGCTTGGTATTAGGAAAAACATCTACTGGCACATCAGCTCTTTGAGTGTTTCAGATGAGCATTTTAAGTAAACCTAGCCTACCAGTTTGTTTCCAAAATTAACTTCTCCAAGACAAATCTGTCACAGGGAAGAGATGACAAGTTTATGCCTGAAGGTTTAAAACAAATCTGGTTTATAACTTTGCCTTTATTTATAAAGATTTTTAAGGGAACTCGTTCTGATTTTTTCTATCTATTGAGCAGCTTATGGAGTTGGATGTCATTAGCAGGTCCTTACCTACTGATGTGAGCTTACCTACTTTAAACAGGCAGGTGGAGTCTCAATGACTTGGAAATGAGAACAACCAGAAAACCCAGAAAAAGTAAAAATCTTCAGATGCGAGATAACTGGATAAATTGCTGTTCTAAGCTTGCTAGAGGAATCTCAGAGATTCTTGGCACATAACCCGGGGAAGGTGCCAGGCTCTTGGTCTGATTCCAAGCAAATTCCAGCTACCATTCACCAGTAATTAACTCCGAGACACATAGTCAGATGGCATTTACCACGTTATCATTGTTGCAGCAATGTGATGGTACCCTGCCAGTTGCAGAACTATGGCCATGCTTCTTCATCCACAAAATCAGGTTGGTCCAAGTCCACAGAACAAGTCAATGGTTTGTCAGATATCCTGATGTACCAGAACAAATTCCTTCCTGGGAGTCTTGGTTGCCACCCATGATGGCAGTGCTTGCCAGCTGTTACAGATGCTGCAAGACTTCCCACCCATAGCTGGCCATCACATTCAGGATTGGAGGCTTCTGACTTGCATGCTAATAAAGAGTATGGGGAAAAATTAATTTAAAGCTTAAGTTTGTTATTCTAGGATTCTATACAATGCCTTAGTTAATGACTGCTCCTTGCTCAGTACTTAATCTTTGGTGAAATACAAGGAAGAAGAGATTACAGGATGAGGAAGTAGAGTTTCTGTTGTGAATATGGATCCATCAAGACTGCAGTGAATAAATATATTTGGATTTCTGCCATACACTCCTTGAGGAGGAATCCGTATTGCTCAGTATTCTGAAACACTTTACTACTGGGCATTGCTGCCACAGAATTAATATTCTGAAGGTTTAGGTGTGAGGTAATCTTAATGGAGTCTTACTTTTGCTCCTAGGATTGCTGTTCTGTTTTGGCTGAGAGAAGTAACACGTAGCTTTTTATTTTAACTCATTTGGGTTTGCTGTACAGTGTGGGCACATTAATTTAGACTTAATCGTTGCTTAAAGACATTAATTGGCTTTCATTTCTTTGTGCTTCCTTGATCTGTCATAGACAGTTCTGTGTAACTTTGACTCATTCTTGCTACTTGTTTTCTGCATTAAAACAACTGGATAAAAATAATTGTAGTTGTAATGTGATTGCACAAAATGGCACAAAGTAAGGCACCAAACACCTAGGCTGTACCAAAGGCAAGGGCCAATATGCTCTGGCCCTGAGAGTTTCTCTGAGAACTCCTAGATCAGAGTGCTGCAGCGTGAAGCCTGTTGGTTACCTGTGTCTGTGGCAGGAGTAAGGGAGGTGGTGGATCTCTCAGGCTTCTTGTGAGGACAGTGCAAAGAGGTAAACCCCCTTTGGAGAGCATTTCCATTGCCTTGTACTCAAGTCATTTGAAAATATAAAATCATAAAATGCTTTGATACAGTTTAATCAATTAGAATGAAATTGGAATTTAGGTTTGGGAAATGTTTGCTGTAGTCTTTCCCTGAGCATCTGGTTTGGGCACCAGTTAAAAGACAGTGGGCTGGCTGCCTTCGCATTGATTGAATGTAGCCATACCTCTGTTCTGTATTTTTGTCCTGGTATGTATCCTCTGCACAGAAGTAGCTGAAGTAAAATAATATTTGTGTTTGACTGTCTTGCTAGTAATTTGAATCCTTTCTATTCTGTTGTCTTAAGTTATATTAAACAGAAAATTACAGTTCTCAAATGGAAAGAGGATTTAAGATGTTTTAGTAAAGTGCTTAATGCTCTAGATTAACTGTATGTCTTTTCTTAGTTTTCTGAGGCGATCTTTGCTGAGTTAGGATGGAATTATCCATATCTGTATCTTTGTTGAGTAACTAAAATTAGATTAAATTGTAAGAATATAATATACTTTCTTGTCTGTTCACTTTGGATTGTTGACCTATATTGTCAGTATCAATACCTGAAGGTGTGTATGGCACAAGATTTCAGTTCTCTCTGTTTTGACATTACCATTTGCAAAGGATGATTAACTTTTAATTGTGTCTGTATTTATTTTGCCTCAGCATTCAAGTTTGACTGCGGTTGTGAAGTGCAATATTTGGATTATTATGTGGGCAGTGTGAAATTAATGCTGTCTGCATTTAACCATGTAATTGTATAACAGAATGATAGGTAGTACATTGTCACTTGGAACCTTTCTTTGGTTTATTAAATACTGGTTTCAGTTAAGGGATTTTCTAGAGACATTCTTGTTAAAGTGAAGAATATTTTAAAATTTTCCTTTGGGTTTTTAGGCAATAAATATTTTTTGATTAAATAAATTGTAGTAGAGATACTCGGTGGGTACCAGCTGGAAGCTGGACCGCAGTTCAGGTGGTATTGTAGACAAGTAGCTAGAGTAGCACTTCAGAGAACTGTATAATTTCTGTGATGTTCCTTAGGATACTGATCTTCCTTGTAAGTAGCAGAGGTAGCTCTATAGGGCAGTGTACAGCCAGCAGTCAGTCACTTGTGGGTTTGGGGTTTTTTTTTATGAAAAGGCAAAAAAAACCCAAACCAAAAACCTTTTACACAGTCAGACCTGAAATGGGAGCAGAGCCCTTGTAGTTCTGCAGCCGAGGCACCGTCCCTGTTTGTGTGGCTCCCAGCCAGTAACTCAGGAGGTCCTGCTGGAACCCTTGGATTTGGCAAAAGGCTATAAAAATGGAGATGTAGTGGGCTTAGAGAAATACAAAAGAATGTATTATTTCACACAATGAATAACTAAATGGTGGAACTCACTGCTAGAGGATGTGGGAGGCTGAAAGTATAAATTAATTCCATTAGCTATGGATAGGTCAGTTGTGAACTGTTAAACACAAGTTCACATATAACCTGTGGTTCCAAATTGTTTCTGCTGGAGGATTTCCATCCTGCTCCTACTGGCAAGTTCCCTGTACTGGGGTGTCTACCCTGCAGATACTGTTTCCTGTGTCCCTACTATAAAATAAGATTAAATATATGCCAGCTAGTCAGAACTTATTTGAATATGCTTATTTGAATGGAAAATAACATGTTTGTGGCTGACTGCTGCAGATTCATAGTTTAATTTCTGTCTTTAATCCTTTGATAGCAATTATTCATCATTTTCATCATCCTGGGCATGGATTGGTGGGGAAAGTTGTGCCAGAAGTTATATAGGCATGGAAACATAACAGTCCTTGTTTGGGTACTGGTATTATCAGGTGAGAGTTTAAGAGAATTATAGAAATGGTTGTAAGAAAATAACTGCTTAATGTTAGTTTGTGGAATACACAGTCAAGTCATCATGAGCATTTTTTGCTGATGGACTGTAAGCATTATAGTAAGCATCGAGCTATGTTATTTGCTTGAAAGTATATAAGATAATCCTTTACATAAAAGCTTTCCTTGAACAAAGTTGATGTAGCCCATTATGCTGTCTCCTGCAGTGGACCCATGAGGATGCCTAGGGGAATATATGATACTTGTCTCTTGAATTCTTTGGGCAGTGGCTTTTTATGTTCAGAAAGCCTCAATGAATTTCCCTTCCATGTATTTTTCTGATCTCCTCTAGAGCCCATGAAGGCTTACAGTATCCCCAACATCTCTTGGCAACAAGTCTCACAGGTCTGTGAATTGTATCAGGAGGAGCTACATCTTTCATTCCTTTGGAACTGGATCCCTAGAAAATTCATCTGATTATTCAAAAGCTCCTGCACTGGAAGTAACAGCGAACAAAGTATTCTTACTCTCATTTAACTTCTCATTCATGACTTGTTAAACTGCACTGACATGTCTCCTGAGCTGAAGAAGTCCTGGGCCACTCAATCTGTTCTCATACAGAATCACAGTATAGTTGAGGCTGGCAGGCACCTTAGAAGACCTCACTTCCCAAAGCTCAGGATCATAGAATCATTTAGGTTGGAAAAGACATTTAAGATCATATAGTATAACTGTAAACCCAGCACTGCCAAGTCCACCAAAGACCATGTCCAACATCTCCAAGGATGAAGAGAAGACACTGGTTCCCTCTCTTGTAACATATTACAATACCTGGAGTCTTCTCTAGTCTGAGCAGTCCCAGCTCTCTCAAGCACTCCTTGCATGTTAAATGCAACAGTCCCTTTAATCATATTTGTAGTGTTTCACTGGACTTACTCCAGGAAGTCTATGTCTCTTGTGACCTGGGACCCCAGCACTGGACACAGTGATATAGACCTGTCTCAACAGTGCTTGACAGAAAAAAAGGATCACCTACCTCCCTGAACATGCTGGTAACGCTCTTCCTCTTGCTTTGCCCAGCATGCTGTTGGTTTTCTTTGCCCCAAGGGCACACTGTGGGCTAACGGTCAGCTTGTCCCCTCACAGCTTGCAGCAGGCTGTCCCCTGGTCTGTATGGATGTACTTCTTTTTTACCGATCATCTTTGCTACTCTGACCAGCTTTTGTGTCACTTTTGCTGTGCCAGCAAAGGCACAGGTTGTTGGTTGTATTCCATTGGCGACCTCCCTCCACTGTAAAAATTATTCCTTTACTGTGATCTGGTGTTTCCTATCTTATAATTTTTTTTTCCAGCAGTGACTTTCTCACACCACAGATGCTTAGTTCCCTAAAGAGCTTTTGGTGACAGATTTTTCCAAAATGCATTTGAAAATCAGAATAGACTTACATCACCTTCAACACATGGGTGCTGACCACTTCCAAAGCAGGTAGGAATGTCCTGGTTTTGGCTGGGATAGAGTTAATTTTCTTCCTAGTAGCTGGAAGAGTGCTGTGGCTTAGATTTAGTCTGAGAATAGAGTTGATAAAACGCTGATGTTTGAGTTGTTGCTCAGGAGAGCTGACCTAACCAAGGACTCTTCAGTGTCTCAGGCTCGATATAGACACTGGGGGATGACAGTATAGACACATAGATGAACTGGCCAGAGGGGTATTCCAGACCACAGACTCAGTATAGTAAGTATAGTATAGACACTGTGGGATGGCTGGGGGCAGCAGTCACTGCTCGGGGATGGCCTGGGCATTGGTCAGTGGCTGGGGAGATATTGTGCAGCACTTGTCTGTCTTGGGGCTTATTCCTCTCTGTCTTGGTTTCCTTGTGTTATTGTTGGTTTTGTTGATATTTTATTTTATTTCAATTATTAGGCTGTTCTTATCTCAGCCCATGGGATTTTACCTTTTTTCCCCAATTCTCCCACCCCACAGGGGTAAGTGAGGGGAGTGAGCTAGAGGCTGCCCGCAACTTAGTTGGACTGGGGATAAATCATGACAAGGAGCAATAACCTCTTGATTGAAGTTGATTCTGCAGTTTCTAAGCTTCACCAGCAGCTTCTTTCATGTTTTGAATGCCAAGTATAGAAGAACAGAAGTGGCAGAGGGAACAGACTCTGGAAGTAGAGATGAATTCTGTGCTGGTTATGCTACAGAAAATTGATTGGTTTCTTAATTTTGGCAGTGCAGCTGCCAGTGGCACAATTCCAGCAGCTGGGCCAGAATCCAGCGTTGAGGTGCCCACCCGCAGCAGTGCGCCACAGTAGGTGAGAAGGGAAATTTATTCTTCACCTCTGGGAAAGTCAACACGGCAGACTTCTGCCTCATTTGTCTTTGGGCTTTTATGTTTCTGGCAGTGGCTGGGGAAGGGCAATGCTGGGGGTTAGGAAGCTGTGCATTTATGACTGCTACTCTGCTTTCCATGAAGAGTCAATAGAGACACATCATTTTCAGCGCAATCACCTGCTGACTGTAGTCACTAAAAAAGAGGTTGTGTGAGTAGAAACTACAGCCTGAAAAAAAGATTACTGAGATTCAGTGTCAGCTTCCCCAACAGTCTGAATAAGGCAGTAATGTAATCCCATCTAATCTGAGAAAGTGAATAAAATGTGTAATGCATTATTGCCCCAAACAGCTGGTGTTGCTACTGTAGAAAATGCAACAACAAGCAAGCAAGGCACAAACATGTAAAAATGAAAAGCAATTTTAAGAGAGCTGTTTCCACTCAGTCTGCTCTTTCCCTGTATTGACAGTGCCCTGGCAATCTCTGCACAGCCCACTCTAAGGAAGAAAGCAGACTTGTTAGATCTCATTGCAGAAAGCAACCAGGAACAGATTATAGTATTGGTACGTAGATCGCTTTCATATATCCCTTGACACGGACTCTCCAGTCAAACACAGTTCTTTTCATCAGGAGGTAATGAGATCTTCATGTGTGCATGCAAAGAATGAACACATTGGCTATGCACTACATACTAAGTGTTGATCTTTTAAATCTGCAAATCAACAGTGTCTTCAGACCAGATAGTGCAGTAACTGAAACAGGGGATTCCTCTGTCTGCAGCAGTGTATATGAGGGTAGAATCTCTGTATATGCTTGTTTTACCGTGATTACTGCAATTGTCCTAATGCCTAAATACTGTTGTTGTAATTCCTTCTGCACGATGCTTGCAGTCAGGAGAATCTTTTGTATCATGAAAGGGATTTCTGAAGTGAACAAAGATATAAGGAACATTTTAAAGGGGAGATCTTTTCAGAAACTAAGTAATAATCAGTGCAGTATTGCTCTGTGAATCTGAGCATTCACATTCCTTCATGTTTGAATGTAGAACCTATGGGTAATCAAGGCCAGGGGCTTGGGGCAGCCTGCTCTAGTGGAAGGTGTCCCTGCCTGTGGCAGGGGGTTGGAACTGGGTGAGCGTTAAGGTCCCTTCCAACACAAACTAGTCTGGGATTCCATGATTTTGCATGACCTCACTGTGGAACTGTGGGGTGTATAAACACTGGAAATGGAACAGATCACAAGTATGCTGCTGCCATGTTCTCAAATACCACAGGAGGTCCACTTCTGCCTGATTTTACAGTCTGCCTATCTCTGAGTTGCAGGTTTACACACACCAGTTACTGTACTATCTGTTGGTTAGTAGAGTATTCAAGAATGAGGAAATGCTTCTTTCAAGAAACCTAGCCTGTATTTTAAGAGTGGTTCGTATGCAGTTCAATATGACTATGTCAGTTATTTTTACTAATTTTTAATGTGTTCCAGTTATTACTTATGAATAATATATGGCACTAAGTTACCTCAATACATCTGAGACCTTTGGATCAGCATTTTATAGTAACAACTCTTCAAGTAATGTCACATATACAGTACACAGTATCCTACTTCTCAGACAAACTTTGCTTCAGTCAGGGTTTATGTATCATTTTAGCATTCATCATTGGGCACTTGGACAGTGTCTAAATTGCAGAAATGAATGGAAATCCCCTTTAGCATCAGGGTTAAGCTGTTTTCAGTAAAAGGAAGAATTTAAGATCAAATAATTGTCATGCTTCTGTAAATGTATTTTCTTCTGTTTCAAAGATAAGTATTCCTAAGAAGATTGCTCAAAAAGAATTCTTGAGAATTATAGATTTTAAAGAAGTTAGATTAAATAGCGTTTAACCTCACGTTATTTACCATAAGTATAGCTTATTTCTAAATGAAGTGTATTCTTTGGATAATAATTCAGGACAAAAACATTTACCCATTTTTTAAATATTTGCAGTCAGGGCTGCATAGTGTGCTTAATACCTGCGTTGTTCCTCAGCATTTAAGGATGCTGAATGAGAATCTTAAAGAAGTAACAGCAGTCAACAAAAAAGCTGTCAGAAAAGGATTTGTTTTATCACTGATGCTGCAGTCAAGCAGCTCTGTAATAGCAATTAGGTGTTCTCAAAATGAGAGGATATGGGGTCCTACCACACTTGCTTAAACTCTTGCCTTTCCCTCCCCCTGAAAACCTCAATCCCAAACCAACCCCAGAGCCCTGTTTTCTGCAATTTTTTTTTTCAAATTTTGTGTAAACTGAATATTTCAAGGGAAAATGGCCTTAAAACCACATTGGTTTGGGTTCAGAATACTCTGGAAATCAGTCAGGATGCCCTCTCTCATCAATCCCTCTATGCAAGGCAGTGCAAATACTTCGAAACTTCTCCGACTGTCCATATAGTGCATGTGGGAGCAGCCAAATATCTCATTCTGAGAGCATTTGGTGGTAGTGTCTTAGTAAAGGGGGCACTAATCAACACCCCCAGTTTAGAATTAGTGACCTGCACTTCCTCCATTTGCATCTCCTTTTGTCATTCATAGAAATTACACTAAGCATGCCCCAACTCCCAAACACCCCCAAAAGGCCCTGGTAAAGCCTAGTGTCCCTAGCAGACAGAAAACATGCTGTTGAAATGAGAACAAAAAGCACTGGCTACTTTTTGGTCCTTTTTCATATCATGTATAAAATGAAAAAACAAATTAACGCTTCCAAAAGCCTGAAGCTTTGTGTAGCGTGAGTATACAAGAAGGCAAAACTCCTGATACTTTTAAGGCATGCTGCAAGAGAGCGGTACAGTGCAACTGGAGCATGTCGATGCTCCAGCAGTCAATGGCTTCTCCTTCCCAGAATGCTGAACAGTTTTCACTCAGCAAGAGCTGTCAATACAAGCAGGCTTTGTCACAGAGGCAGGATGCAGCCCATCCCGCTGACGTAAACTCCATGTACACTTGGTATGCAGTGACAGGGTACGCATCAGTGAAAAAAATAAATGCTGCACCCAAGATATTGGGACTTGGTATTTTTGCCTCTTATCAATACCTTTCTAAAAGGTTTTCCACTTGCCAGGTTCCCAGATTTAAGCTACCAGTGAAGCTACTAGTGAAGACCATTTTCATTTCTTATCATTCAGGCACAAAAGAACTGTTCCAGCTACTCAGTGACTTTCTCTTGCCATCCCCCCCCCCAAAATCATGTTCATCAATAGGGATATAAATGTTTTTAGATGAGTAATATCTCTTGAATGTTTTGTGTATCTTATCCTTTCAGCCCTCTCCTTACCTTATGCTCCAGAACTAAAGTAATGGAAAACTTGTATATATTTCCAGGGAAAAATTCTCTATTATGAGACAATTCTCTCCTTGCATGTATTCTAGGCAACTGTTGTAACTATTGGCCGTAAATGCAGACTTGAAAGTTTTAGCATAAAGATAGTTCAGAGAAATTCTTGGGCTCATAAATACCACTGTAGATGGAATTTTTCCTTTGGCAAAGTTGGAATGTTAGGGAAGCACAACAGTACTTTGTGACTGCTAGTTTTGGAATCATGCCAGAGCAATCACGGTATCTCCCAAGTTTTGGGTTAAGGAGTTCAGGAAAGTAAACCCGTCTCCTAACAAACATTGTTTTGGTCATGAAAAGCAGTCAGAGTGAGTGAAAGAATTCTTTCTCCAAGTCCCAGAAGGAACCTCAGTATGCTTTGCTCCAGCACCTGACTTTCAACATTGGCTGGCAACACAGAAACATACTACTAGTGTGGCTCCTGTACTGAGGAAGGTCCCGTTCCATTTGAACAGGGTGGTACTTGGCTAACAATTATGCCTCGGAAAATTAGCATTTAAATATGTGTAAAGTAATCTGAGCTATGGTGTTGGTCTCCAAAGGCAGCAATGAATAAACAAACCTTCAAGTATTTAGGTCCTTCTCCCCCTCAGCTCACCATTCTCATAATGAATATACTGTATTCATCCCGTCTGTAAGTAGCATTAGCAGAAGGTAGGAGAGAGACTGCCTAGCAACCCACAGAGATCCCAAAGAGAGGTGGAAGGGAAGTGATTTTCATGTAATTATTCACTTCCACAAAAGCTGTTGTCAGGTAGACACTAGAAACATAGCTGGTTTATTATTCGCCTAACCTACTTTTAATCATTTGAGAATCACTACCATTAAAGAGTGTGGAAAAAAGAGCTTAATTCAGCCATTTTCTGCCTGGCCGTTTAAGTTGTGTTTTCCTGCTCTAATGAAGGCTGTGCTTTCAGAAGCTGTGTTGTTTCAAAACCCCTGGGTAGTAAACTTCAGAAACAAACTAAGCCCTGTATCCAAAACTCACCATTTTTTTTTGCTGCTTCTCCACAATACACAGTTCATATTTTGTTTTGGTTTGGTTTCCATTTAATGACATTACCATTATACTGAGTGGGTACCACGGTGATTTTATTTTCTGTTTTTCTTACTTCTTTTTCTATTTTTTTATTCTTCTTTTTTTTTTCCCCAAGAAGGCATCTGGGGACAGGGGAAGGGGATAAAGAGCTTATTTACTTTAGGTAACACAGTTGATGCCAGTGTGCTTGGATCCAGCAGGGTTTTTACTTCACTTTCCTGAACAGGGGACCCCAGGTTTGCCCTCAGCCATGATTCCTTGGACTTGACTGAGGCTGCACAGAGACAACAGAGGAATATTGCAGCACTACTCTTTCCATCTGGATAAGCCTGGAGGAGTTGTGCTTCACGTGTAAAACATCATGCTAGGCTCTCATTTACATTGATGAGTGTCTGAACAGTTGCCACTTTCAAGTAGTCTGAGGACATGGACATTTTCAGTGGACATTTGGGTTTATGTCCCGATTTTTCTACGTCACACTTTTAGCATAGGTTCAATAAATTTAGATTGGATAACTTTGGACATTGGAAGTTTTCTTTTAAAGGAACGTGTTTAATGGAATAGAAGTATATCAAAAGTATGTTGAACTACTATTGAAAGTATATTTGTTGAGGCAGTGTCCTTCAGAATGTTTTATCATGAGGGATGTCATACAAGATCTCAGCTTTAACTTGTGTCTTTAGTTAAAGTAATACTGTACTTTAAAATTGCAGACAGTCTGTTTTGCTCATTGGTTGTGCCAAGATTTCATTTCCGTGTGGGAAGCTGGATTTTCCTAGTCAGCAAAAAGCTTTTCACTGTGACCCTTGGGATTAACTAGTTTAATTTTGTGAAGCATCTTTTTGTCTGATCTCTGAATAAATGTCTTTTTTAATTAACTCTGTGTAGACACTTTTAAAAATTAACCATGTACCAAGATCAGAAAATCAATCTTTTTTGCTATTTTATAGCCAAACGCAATTGTTTGCGTTTGTATTGTAATTGTACTAACTGTTGTTAGTACAATTGTAATAACTGTTGATGATGTGGGAAAATTAAAATAATAAACTATTCCTCCCTGTATGATTTTGTCTGCAGGATTCATAGGAATAAGATATGTATAGCCAGAAGAAAGAGCAAAATGAACGCAACGAATGAATTTATATACTTTGAATGTCTGCATCTTCCAAGTGTTTGGGTTACTTTTGAGACTATACCGGTACTTTGAACTGAGCTCTGTGTTTTGTGCAGTTGCATAGATGGATGTTCAGCTAAGTTTGATGTTAGCAGCTATTGAAGAAAAAAAAAACTCAGCTGATTGCCAGAGAGTGACTAGAGAATAAATTAAATCTGTTTAATTCTGGGTTTCATGCCTTTGAACAGAGATTTCAGTTGAGGGCAGGTCCGGAGTGTAAAAAAGCACTTTTTGCACCAGGATCTAGGCGCTGCATGTTCTGGTTCACAAAGGCCTCCAGGGCTAATAGAGGTGCTTTGGCCTCTTCTCCATCCATTTGACAAAGATTTCTGCATTGAAACGGAAAATGTCCAAAATGAACCTGTCTTTTAGGTGAGGCGTTGTGTGAATGTATACCATTCTGCATCCTGCTTAGCAAGGGAGGAACAGAGGAAGTGTCAAAAAAGAAGCTGCCACACATATACTTGTTGCTTTCCCTCCAGTGTATCTATATCCAGCCATCACACAACAGGCTAGTTATCCTGGTGTTCTCTCCTGCTATTCTCAGCCATGCTGCACCATGCCAAGTGTAATAGTTTGAGATGTAGTTGAATGTTTTTCATAATGATAAAACCAGAAAAAAATCACTTGAATTGGAATAAGATCAAAGGTAAAATGCTCAGTGTCCGCCACTGCCTCTTCTATGTTTTTTCTTAGGATATACATTCGTGTATAAGTAAAAACGTAACTTGTAGCAGAGGAATGTAGTAGCAACATAAGAAACATTCTGGGAATTACTCTCACAGTTGCACATTAACTATACTGTGTAGGCACACTTCAGTAGTTTCCTGGTATCTTCGAAAGTTCATCTGAGTGATAATATTGTCATTTGTTTAAGAGACGTGGGAGCTGAGAATGGAAAAAAGAGTCTTGTAAATAAAAACCGGTAAACCTCTCTGCCTTGGAAACTTCAGGCTATCATTTTCTGTGTGGTTACAGCAGGAAGGTCAGCTTGGCTTTCCGCTGCAGCTCCTACTCAGTTGATTATGTTAGCTAGTAACTGAAAGCAGTCTTTAATGTTGAAATGGTAGAAAAGACTTACCAAGGCTACCTGAGGTGAAAGGACAAGGTGAAATAGAAACTCTGGCTTTTTCCTAGGGTCTTTAGAAACTGCATTTTTTAATTGGATTTTGCTCATTGTAAATTTTAGGTCTTCCTACAGTTTTATGTCAAATTATTAGAGCAGTTCTGACCTGTTGTAGCAGTGCTTGGAGCTCTAGTTGGCAGCGGTCCCTTAAACTCTCTCACGTAACTCAGCTGGCAGGACAAAAGCCAAGGTTAGGGTCATTGCTGGCGGATTCCCTTGAAATGGTTTGATTTTCCAACAGCTTCTGTTAGTGTTCATAATTAAACATGTTGTTAATTCCCTCATATCTGTTGGGGTACTCTTCAAGTATGGGTACTACTTCAAGACTGAGAACTAACATAGTTCCTTATAGTCCTGTCATGTCTAAACCTGCATGATAATGAAAGAATGTACAGAAGCGGAAGCTAAGATCTTTATCTTGGCACCCTGTGTGATGTCCATGACTGGCTTTCAGTCCCTGCTGTCCATCTTCTCTCTTTTTTTTCATGCTGGGTGGCCTGGATGCAAACCGTACTTTGTGACTGTAGATTTACAAGCCTGTGCTTTAGGAGCCAGCTTGAAAATGCTGAACCTTGTGCTCTAGTACAGGTAGAGATATTCCATAACTGGCATGAGCTTTTGCCATTTTCTACACACTCCCCAGACACTGAGCGAGACACTGGCACATGAACATTAAACCTTTCAGGACATGTAGGACTGAAACTGCAGTAATGTTCATACTGAAGTCTATTTGGCCACAGGTTGTTTTATTCAGGCATTCTTACTGTCATAAAAATCTGCAAGTGTTCTATGCCTTTACCTTGACATTTCATTGATTAAATCTTGACAGCAAAGGCTTTATTTTTCAAATTCTTATTTGAAACCAAAGGAAAACTGCTTTTTCAAACACAAACACTGCTGAGATTCATCAAAAAGAGTGAATAATTTAAATGGAAAGAAAACTCCAAAGTGATTGCTTATTCTCTGATAACAGAATGGGAAATAAATGACTATCAGCATTTGGAACATCATGTTTTAAAGAACGAGAGCAGCATTTAACTGGCCTGTAAGATCTCCCATGTTTTCAGAGTGCCTCATTATAATTGTCATTAACCACTCTAATTAAGGGTGCTTTGAGCTTTGCAGCTGAAGTGAGTGTTCAGTCTTCCTGTTAAGAGTGAAAATCAGTGTGCATATTTATGCAGCTACCCCACTGGGATGCATATTTTAGCCTGTACTCAGACACCAATGGGAAATTAATTCCCTGATTTTGATAGAAATACTCAAGGAAGCAAACTTAAGTGTGGGGTACAAATTTGCAGCAGCCCTCACATGTTTATCATTTCCAGCAGATCTGTTAACTATAGACTATAGGAAAGGTCATGGTAAGACGGATACACAACAGACATATTTTGCTTAATGGAAGAATCCTCAGAGTGCTTGACTGTTATTCTAGTTATAGTTGGAGAAATATTGATGTGCAGATGTTCGAGATCAGCAGTTACATTGAGAACTCTATCATCTGAATCAAAGCACCCCAGTGGTTTGGTACCATTAAGAAATCTGGCAAATATAATTTAGAAGATTACAAAAAGAGAACAGGTAACCTGTGGGTTTCTCTGCATACGCAAAGCCTGAATCTGTAATACAGGGGCACCTAAAGCCTGCATTTAAGTCCAGATTAGTATCAAGAACGCAGAGCTACTACCTCAGCATCCATGTTGGTTCTGGGAGTTCAGAGAGCAGTACCAGAGGAGGAGATCCTGATATCTCTCCTGCCACAGGTCACAGCCAGTTGTAATGACATCCTCAACACGGTTTTCCTGTTTGGTATAAAGCTGTGAGCTTGCTCTATAGCAGCTTTGTTCATTCCTGCTACTTTTCCTGATCATCTACACACTGCTTGCTCTTTAGAGGTTTTCTGGGTTTCTTTGGTGTAAATTTCATCCTGTCTTTCAGGCCTTTGCATGGTCTTTCCTACTTAGTGCCACGGTAACAGCACTAGTGCTGCGCAGTTGTTATTCTCATTGATGGCTTAGAGCAGAGGAAAAAATCAGCCCCCAACCACAGCAGATGTGTGGATCAACAGTTAAAAGTCTGCTGTCCCCATGTGCAGGGCGCTTGTGGGGATGCACGCACACAGCTGAGGCATTTGAAGTACAGGAAGTGGTTGAGGTGATTTGATTTTCCTATTTCTATCATTGTTTGAACAACAGACTGAAAAATTAACTGGTGCTCATCCCAAGAGCTTCTCTACCCATTCCACCGCCAAGATGTTTCCAGGCAGAGGCAGGCTACCTGGCCAGGTCCTGTCTGCCTCCAGGGCCCATCACAGTGGTATGAGGTGCCTGGCTCTGCATGTGAACGGAGAACCTGCCACAAACAGGATTTCTGAGTATCACATTATTAACAAATCCTCCCACTTCTGCTCACAAATGTCCTCAACATGCATTTTGGCCATCGCACATCTTTCCTATAGACTAATACGCAGAGACATGCACAATGAGACGGAACAGTTCCATTTCATTCATAGCTTCCTAGATGAGGTGTAAAATGAAGCTTTCCAAACTGAAAATAACTGCTTAATTATCCCACATTCCCCAAACATGAAATGATTTTATACTTTTTGAGTTACATTCAGCTGTTTGGCATGGCTCTAAAAGTCTGTGGAAGTCCCATTTAAAGTCAGTTTATCCTTGGAGATGTTTCCTGCAACCATGGGAGGATTCCATAATGGCTGTATATAGAAAAGACGTACAAAGAGTATGGAAAGTAAAGGGAAGGTACAAATTAGAGAAAAACCTACAACTTCATAATAGCCCTTCAGGTGAGCAATGTTCATTTTTATTCCGTGAATCAGGGAAACAATTGATGTCAACACATAACAGGTTTCCCCAAGGTCTCTGCTTTATCCAAGTACAGTGTCAGCTGAACTCATTTCAGGACAGGGATGCAGGATTTTGGCTTATACTTTTTCCTCATTGCTTGGCCCTGTAGATATACAGCACATTGTCCATACCTTGGGCATCACAGAGAATGGCTCAGCCATTTCTGTACTGTCCATATGCTGCGTAAACATCAGTTACTCTGTTTTCAGTATATGGCATGACCCCATCTTACTCGTGCAGAGAGATACACAGTGATACTAAAACGAGAGGCCATCAGTCTACTGGGGATTTTTAGTGAAGTTGTAGACTTGTGGTTTTATACTGTGGAGGGTTTTGGTGCTTTTTCAGTTTTTTTACTTATTCCAAACATGGCTTTTATGCATCTTAGTTGCAACAGTGAATGCTCAGTAATTTTGTCCTTCCCTTTGGACACATGCTATTGCTAACTTCCCTTTGGACACCTATTAAATTAGGGTTGCCCAGCTAATGAACTTTTGAGAAGGGACTCGTTTAAGTGATTTATGGATGTAACATCACATAGAAGCTTTACAGCAGAGACATGAAAAGAATCTAATTCTCCAGAGCAGCATTTTGTTGTCTTCACTACAGCACATCCCCCTTCTTCCTTCTTTATCCTTCATTCATTACATGTGCTACAATGATGGCAATGAAAGAGGCAAGGGGTCCTCCAGACAACAGGATTCTCTGTTTGTCTGGCTCAATTCATCTCCCTGGGCAGAGAGAGAATAGTCATGTAAATGAAGACTGTGTCCTAGACCTGCACCCAAGAAGGCCAAATTCAGATTACCCAGGCAGACTTAATATCTGGGCGTTGCTGGCTTTTGGGAGTTGGACTTTACAAAACAGGGCTTTCCATTTGTAGTAAAAGATGTTCTTGTTTATTCTGTTGTGTGGAATTGTTTGTACCAGCATTAGTTATGAGCAGGACAGAGCTGAGACTGCTGCTGGTGACCTAACAGTGTGAATCAGGAAAGCTGCAAAGTGTGGGAAAGCCCGACATGGGTATCAGGACACAGACAGCTCTGCTGTTCCTCTTCCCACTCAAGCAATGGGCAGCAGAGAGACTAGCAGCCTCTCTCTGTCATGCCTCATTTTTACCCGGGGAAAGCAGGCAGTGCTGCAGAGGTGAGGCTCGTTTACCTTGCCTTGGGAACAGAGCTTCATGGCATTGGCTCAGCTCCTTCTTCCCAGCCAGCAGGAACCATTTCTGTGCAGGAGTCAGAGGAGTAGCTCTGCTATTGTATTCTGAGCTGGCCTTTGTGTTCCTCTTTTTTGCCCATGCTATTGCTAACGTACTGCTGGGTCCAGCACGTCTGGAAAGTGGCTGTACCATGGGGGCAAAACATGGAAGCACAGTAGAAACAAAGATTCTGTCCTTTGGCATTTGGATTTTTTAAACATTAGGGTATAATAAACAGAGCATTTTTGCTGTAATTGTAATTGTAATGTTTTGGCATGGAAACATTTTAAATATGAGATGAAAATAAGTAGTAAGAAACACCTTCATCTTTTAAAGTACAAGCTAATAGAGGACTATAACACATTGTCAGTGCCCAAATTTATGAATGCATACTAGTGAATTAGCTTAATTACCACTGACCAAAGGGTCTTCTAGGTAAAAGTTTCATAAAGCATGAACAGGGCGTTTTCTGGTACAGGTCCTTTCCTCTGGAATTTACTCATGCCAGAAACCTATCAAGCCCCATCTCATTTCAGAAAGAAACATTCTTTTTGTCCCGGGCTCTCACCAGTGCTGGCTCCAGATCTCTTGGTTTGCAGCTTCCTGGCAGCGTTTTGTCTCTGTCCTTCAGAATTCCATTGTTCTGCAGAATTGTGCTACATTCTTTCCATGCACTTGGAAAATGGTTCAACTTCCAGTGTAAGCCAGGCAGTGTTAATTGAGCGCTCAGAAATAACTGACAATGCTTTTGTTGCTGGGAGCCAGATGGTGACACCTGGATTTGTGAGTGGTATCTACAGCAGCCCATCCATACCCACTAGAACTAATGAGAGCAACTTCCTCTGAGGTACAGTCTGTGAATGAGTTGAGGCTGGGTACGAACTTAGGCTAATAACAATTCATATACCTCAAGGAATTCTCCACCCACAAATGAGTGCCACTGTCCAATGGTAAATGTCAAATGGGCACTTGCTGTTGGGGCAAGGAGATAAAGTACTGATCTGTAATATCAACTTCATGGTTTTAAAACATTGCCATGTCTAGGCTTGAGACAGAAATACAACAGTTAGTCCAGCTCATGTTTTGCCAGCCAAAATCTACCTGTGGTTTCTAAATTTATTTCCCTATTTTCCATTTCCTTAATCAGCTGTAGATGTTTTTGCCATTTCAGAACCCTGAAATGGAAACATTACTGTTCATCACAAATTCAGCATTACTGGTTCCCTGAGTATACAACCCAAGAAAGCCTACGCTGGTTCTGTTATTCCATTCAGTAAATAAAATTACTTCTTCGTGTTTGAACATTGGCCCTTAAGTTCTGCTGGGATTTCTTGATTGATGTCACATAGTGCACCAAAACCAAAAGGGCTTTTCAATCCGATTCAGCTTCTATAGAATATGTGAACATTTGCTTACAGAACATGTTTCTCATAAGGTATTTGCCACTTTTTATGTTGAATCACAGTCAGATGTCATGGTCTTTAGAGGAGACTATCTTACTTTGACAGAAATAGCATCCCTTATGGCCAGAATTCTATCTTTCTCTAGCTAGGTACGCAGGACCTCCAGAAGAGTGTGCTCTCTGTTCCTGTTCTTTCCAGCAGCTCTGAAGGTTCTCACTTCAGAGTACAGTTTTTCTCTGCCCTCGTTTCCAGCAGGACTTGCTGTCCAAGGAATAATCAGACTTGTATGGAGCTGGCAAATGCCAACAGGAAAGGGTCTTGCTCATCTAAGTGCTGGACAACGCACTGCCACAATGGCTTCTGCAGAACTTAAGGCGGAAGAGAAGCACAGATTCTCCTCGTGCTGATCCGATTCCCTAGCTTTTGTTTCCGTTTAAGAGCACTGTGCATTCTCAGTTGACCTATGCTACTTACAGCTTTTTCGAGAGCTTCTGTTCTCGTTAAAGAGCCTGTCTGTCAAAAGGCTTTCTCTGGGCAGTTTTTTCCTTACCTAGTGGTGAAACTTCGAGATGTAACCAGCTGTGTCTTATTTGGTGTGACAGCAAGGAAACCATTTAAGCCACTGATGCAAATCAAATGTGATCCTAATGTTATTCCTAAACAGAGGCACTCTCAATAAATCCAGAGACCAAGGTCCTGCTTGACCACATGTAAAACAAATACATCCCCTTCATATATTTATGAGTATTTGATTACTATTATTATTCATTAAATCATTACCTGCATTATCTCCTTCCTGTCTTGCATTTACTGTAGCTAATGGCGACACAGCTATTGCCCCAGGTTATCAGTCAGTGTTTTGTTACTCCTCTGAAAAGCACTTTGGTGGCTCTGCTTTAAAAACCCCAACCTTACAGAGTTCTTGTCCCAGGAAACCAGGAGTCAGAATTTATTGGATTGGAAATAATAGTGCAGCTGTGTCAATGTGGGTTCTTCACATTGCTCTCATGGCAAGATCAGGAGTTAAAAGGGTATATTCACTTCCAGTAATAACACACCCAGCCTCTAGCCAGATGAAATGAGCTGGTTTGTTGGAGTATTTATGAAGTCAACAAAATTGCATGTTGTATTAATGTTCTGAGCTTACTGTGAGGAGAATAACTGCACTGGGTCAGCTCATGCTTCCTGGTTTGGGTTTTTTCTTTTCTGATGTAGAATTCAGTATTTACATCATTTCAGGATATAAATGTTGCCATAATGCTATTATAAAGCCACTTACTTGTTAAGCTTTGTAGAACTTTTATTCGTTAATTGTACAGTGACCAGAGCAACCAGATCTTGGTGCCTAACTGGTGCCATTTGGTGCCGCTAAAAACCCTTTTCCTGGGTAAGATGTCCCTTCTCTTTTCCCAGCTTAATCTGAATATCATCTATGAATGGCAGCTTTTGTCTTCAGAGTGTTTTTTTAACACTACATTTTTATATTTGAATAAATAATTATGAAGTAAGAATGAGATAAATGCAGAAGATTGTGTTCCAATTGCTAGTACTAACACTCTGTACTGTTAATAAATCCATTAAAGAACTTACACTGGGTGAGGCTCTCTCTCCAGAAACTCTGTGTCTCTTTCTACATAGGTTAGGTTGAACCTGTAAAGACCAGCTGAGTTACTCCTTGTTTGTACCACTGGGAAAGAGACAGCAATGTAACCCATGGCATATTTGTTTTGAGGCTGTGATGTTTAACAGGTTTGCTGGACGCTGTTTCCCTGCAGTTGCCTCTGCAGGTTTGCAGATAGGACATGCATGAAGGTGATTCCTTCCTGACCTTTTTTAGCCACTTGGTTTGTTTCTGTCTCCAGGTGTGGGTGGATGCTGGAACACAGATATTTTTCTCTTACGCAATCTGCTTGGGGTGCTTGACAGCCCTGGGAAGCTACAACAACTATAATAACAACTGCTACAGGTAATAATACCTTCCACACTTCACTGTTACATTTAGTTTAAGTGTCGCAAACTTCCACATACTTCACCCAGAAGTACTTTTCCTTTAGCTGTTTGCAGATAAGCATGCGCTCAAGTTCTTGTAGAATAGAGATCTATAATGTTTCATATAATTGTTTCAGAGGAACTCTTTTCCAAAATCTGGTGTTTTCATCCCTTTTGATCATACCTGACCCTTGCACAGCCACCAGGCACTCAGTACACACAGGCATGCACAATTGCATGTATAATATACAGAAGTTCATATATATATAGTTGCATGTATGTACAATATTTCATTGTATAATGAATATCTGCTTTAAAAAAAATCCTACAAAAAATTGTTATTAAAAGTCACCTGAGTTTGGTCTGAGTGTCCCTTTTTACTGCACTCAACTGGCTCCTCACTAGCGCACAAGAGAAACAGACAGCATTTAAGTGCTTATCTTTATAGAAATCAGTAAGGAAATTGCTAATGACTTCAACAGCTTTTAATGTTTCCTGAACCAGTGTCAAAAGGAGGTGACTCACAGAATCCCCATTCCATTTGACCAGCATGGGCAAGAACATGAGCACTACTTTTTGTCTTCTGTCATCACTAGTTATGGAATCAGTTTTCCTACTATTCAACAGCTTCTAAAAGAAGGCAGTAAATGGCAGTTTGATTATGCTGAGTCCATTATGACCTGCAGACAGAGAATTAAAATTTAATTTTTCCATAAAGGAACAGTTACAATCCAAAAGCGAAAGAACCCCAAATAGAGCCCTCATCCCCCACAGTGTAAGTATGTCAATTCTAAATTATAGGCTTACTTGGACAGTTCAGGAGGCAGTTTAAGGAAACACCTTCTTTCAGTATCTTGGCAATAATTTGCTCTTCTGTCAGAGAAACAGCAAACAGCAGGACCCTCCAAACAGAGAGGGAACTGAGATACTGGAAACCACAGAGACACAAATGCATCTGCCAGATGAACGTCTGCAAAGCTACCCCATAGCAGATACAGGTACTTTGCCATCTAAACATGTAAAGTAACTTAGCAGCAACTGAAATTGCACTTTGCTTGGCTCTGACAGCCCAAATTCCAAATGTTCTACTGCCTAAAGTGATGTAAGTAGAGTCAGACAGCCTCAGCAGATAGGAGAGGACAATCTTCCTGTTCCTGCTTCATGTGGCTCTGGATTTGCAGAGTGGATCCAGCTCCCTGCAGCACACTGCACAGCTCCTCCCCACCAGGGGAAGCGCCGGTTGGTCTCATTCTAGCACCACTCCTGTGTCCTGGAGCCTGGCAGCGTGGTGAGACAAGTCCTGTGCGTGAGCCTAAGTACAACACGTTGCCACTGGGGCGCAGAAGACAAAGGAGTCATTTCTCAGACTGCCAACAAATGGACAAAACTGTTCAGAAATGAAGATGTGGCCTTTATCAAGAGGAGAAGAGGAATGGGATTTGGTCTTGAAGGGATCCATGAGGGTAAGGAAGTAACTAGAGGGATGAAAAGGCTCTGTGGGCTCTTCTAAGAAGCTCCTTAAGGAAGGCAGAATAAATTTTCAACAGTATGCTGCCTGCCAGGCAGGGACAGGATAAGGGTGCATGTCTTGAATTATTCAGGTAATTGGCAAGACATTAGTTTGGAAGAATATGAAGTGCCACAACCTTCACCTGATAAAAAGAAAAATCTTCCTTTTGGGGCTGCATCTGAAGCCTGGGAATTATCTAAAATAAGTCCTACCTGCAGAAAACACACTGTTCCAAACGGGAGGCATTGTACAACCAGTGAGCAGCCAGATCCATCCCTCTGAAGTAGGAGCTCTCCGCATCCTCCCTCAAAGGATTAAAAATTAGACAGACTGCCAAGGGGTTTTGCTGGAATGTGTGCCAGGTCTTCCAGAATATAAACTGCCTCCTACTGTCACTGCCAATCTATGACAAAGATAGGACTTGATACTGAAGATGTGGATTCAGGAGCTGTT
Organism: Psittacus erithacus; assembly: GCA_009867235.2. NCBI lineage: Eukaryota > Metazoa > Chordata > Aves > Psittaciformes > Psittacidae > Psittacus > Psittacus erithacus. The sequence continues at coordinate 17,764 of WYDI02033181.1, read as the reverse complement.
AGATTTTACAGGGTATTTTCTTCTCATAGACAACTTGCACAAAAATTTGCTTCAGATTTAGAATGGGAATAAAGCAAACCAAGGTATAGGCTCAACAGAACTACACGCTTGCCCTGTGTTTCAGTTTAGATATTGTTTCAGGTTTGGCATCCTAATGTACTTTCAGGCATGAAGGTTTGATTATTACTTTCTCAAGTATACAGCTCTCGCAGCAAACACTCCTAAAAGGCTGATTCTCAGGATAAATCATTCCCAGCTTATTGCTGTCACACCTCGAGTGCTGTCTGAAAGCAGGATGAACAACGATATTTCACTGGGCTCTGGGGAAAGATCGCATCTTGCTGCAAGACCATTTGCCCTTTTTTCACAGTGATTTAGTACTGTGACATTTCCAGTCTGGGAAAGAAATATTTCTTCACCTTGGCCTCGTAGCTGCTGTTGTTTGATGTGCAGGATACACAGGTCTGAGAGATCAGTGTCCCTGCACTGTCTTTGCCTACTTGTTAGGCACTTTTTTAGGCATGTACATACTTCTTGGACTATGTTTGGTGGCTTTTGTTACAACAGCTTCTTACAAAATGTCTGCAAACCAAATTGGAGTTGTATTTTGTATGAATAGATATTGCCAATATACTGTAACTAGAATAGAATTAGCTAAGATTTGACTATAGGGCTTTTTTTCCAGGAAACAAACTAATACCAACTTTATATAGTTTATAAATGAGTTCATATCCTCTGGAATGCATTATTGCAACTACTGTTCAGAACTTATTTTTAATACCATTCTTACAGTATTTTTACATGTTTTTAAAGCTTCTATCAAAGAACAGTAGTGAATAGCAACAGGTTTGTAATTCAACCAGTTAAAACATGCAAGGGTATAGTGATGGTTTCTTCCTGCAAATAGTTATACTTGGCTGATAATATTAGTTGGGAGCTGTGTCTTAATGAGCAACTTAATGTCCTGCAGCATGAGGTGCTCTAAGTCCTACAGCTCAGTAGATGGAAGCAAGCCAGGCTCTGGAGATCAACTGTACAAATGTTTCTTATTTATATTTTCAGAGACTGCATCATGCTCTGCTGCTTGAACAGCGGCACAAGCTTTGTTGCTGGTTTTGCTATCTTTTCAGTTCTTGGATTTATGGCTTATGAGCAAGGCGTGCCCATTGCAGAAGTTGCAGAATCAGGTAAGTTCAAAAAGCAGTTTTCAGAGTCGTTAAAAAATGCCCAAGGTTGCTCCCAGAACGCTGGGTCTGTGCCAAAAAGTCTTGCTTAATGCGTACTATCCAAACACAGATCTCTCACAGTTAGATGGCTAATGCCATCTCCTAATGTCAATAATTTTTTTCTCCCAGGGACATACACTGAAACAGTCTGGTTGATTAAGTATAAAAGTTCTTGTTTTGAGTCCAGAAAGGCACAAAGGCTTTTAATGAACCACCTAATGTTCATTACCATCCCTTGGAGTTAGGCATCCAATAGCTCTTTAACACCTTTGTGGATGTCACACCTTTAAGCATCACTTAAAACTGAACAGAACAAAAAGGAGGACCACCAGAAAGGAAAGCAGTATAATGCTGAACTGTTGAGAGGAGAAACGGCTCACGCAAAGTTAGTCAAGTTTAGCAGAAAAACTGTGAAGCAGAGCTTCACTGATGCTTTAATGGAAAATATTTCTCTTTTCCCAAAGCCCACAAGACAACTGGCTTTGTACTATTATAGAAACTATATAGAGAAAGGTCAAAAGACTACAGGAACTCTGGAAATTATAGGAGCTTGTAAATACTGTTCAATGCAACAGCTGGAGTGTGCTGACAGGTCTTCACTGAAGGTACTGCAGCAGGAGTGCAGAGGTACTCCTCTTGACCTTGAAACATTTGGACAGGATGTAGGCAGAGTTGATGTGCCAAGCAAGTCTTCATTACTGATTAACCTTATCACCAAATATTTAGACTATTGGAGATGTAGAGTTCGTCAAGTTGTTCAAGATTGTATTTAGTTTCTCTCTTCTGCCATAAAAGAACAGTTAGGTTGTGGTAGGTTGACCTTCGACAGCAGCTGAGTGTCCACACTGTTGTCACTCACTCGCCCACCCCAGTGGGATAGGGCAGGGGACAGGAAGAGAAAAAGGGAGAGCACTGGTGGCTCCAGATAAAGAGAGGTTAATAAATGGTGCTGTGGCAGCCCTAAGGCTGCTGTTGGCAGCACTGTTCCGCCCACAGATCCTTGCCACAGTGCTCCACAGGCTGCTGCGCAGGAAGTTAACTCCATCTCAGCCAGACCCAGTACAGAAGTGTAAACTATTTCCTTTCTTCCTTTTCAGGACCAGGACTTGCATTCATTGCTTACCCTAAAGCTGTTACCATGATGCCTCTTTCTCCTCTGTGGGCAGCTCTGTTCTTTATGATGCTCATATTCCTTGGATTAGATAGTCAGGTATGAAACAAATGCTGTTTAAATATTTTGTGAGATCCCCTAGCATGTGTATGGCAGCATCCATGATGGAAACAGCATCTCATCTTATGAAAGAATGAGCCCTAACTTAATCCCATGCATAAAACCGTCATTCAAGTTCCTTATTTTAAATCTTTTTAATCTTATGTGATGCGGATTTTTTTATGATTTCCTGTGACACTGATTCAGCCTGATTCACTGAATCAGCTTTCATTATGAACACAGCTATCAGTTTGAACTTAAGTATGGGTGCTTAAAATTCACAGATCAGTAAATACCAGTGTACCCTCTTTTCCCCATTTTTAAAGCACTTTGTAATAAATTTTGAAACTGAGTATCAGTGATAGTGTAAGTTTCTAGGGTGTATTTATACTTCAAGATACCATAGTAAGGAATGGGTAGTCATATTCTGCAGCAAAGTGACAGCATAGAAGTTGTTCTTCCTATGTGACCATCAAAATTATGAAAGCTGTTTGATGAACAAGGTGCAGTTTTAGCATGCAGCTCAGCTCTCAGCGTGACTGGTGCAGAAAGTTTATGACCGTATACTATAGAATAAGTATATTGTTAAGTATATGTCCTTCACTACTTGTTTTGCATGACATTAAACTGGACGTTTTTGTAACTACTCTTTTTCCTGGTCAAACAATTCTTTTACAAGTCTTTTAAAATGGGCATTTCCTGAATTCTACTCCGGACTGCTGCAGTGAAGCAGGCTTTACACTGGCTACCTCTGGCCGTTCATTTGGGTGCCAATTTTAGAAACCTTCTCCGGAGCCCTGAATCAGAACATAAGCCTCTTGCTTTCTGCTGAGTTTCAAAGTTAGTAAGAACGTTCCTCCCCTCCCTCACTAGCTGTACTTGGCTTGGGCACTTCATAGCTTTGTGAAGCTTCTCTCTTCTGTAAAATGGAGAGAACTTCTCCAAAACCGCTGCAGCTCCTTTAGCAGTGTTTGAAGGTGCACAGCACTGCAGCTCACTCCTGTGAGTGACAGAAATGCAGGGTGCTTTGAGTGCAGTTCTGCTGCAATCCAGTGGATGGTTTGTACAGTATTTAAGTCCCATTCAAGACACATTTGAAAGATTTAATTTATGTAATCACTCTGCTGCAGGGCAGATGTATTCTGGGCTAATATTAGTGGAAGTTGAATTTGGAGGTGGACTGGAAATCTATAGCTTTGTCTTTTTAATTCTGAAATGGTGTCCCTCTCAGTTTGAGCTTCTGTTTATAGAATGTCCCCAGGGATCATTCAGTCTCTGTGATGGGAACATAGAAGGATATTTGAAGGGTTTTCATAGCAAATCCAAGTCCCAGATGAGACTCATACTTCAGCTGTACTTTCCTATCATTTGTTGTAGTTCGTGTGTGTTGAAAGCCTGGTGACAGCCGTTGTAGATATGTACCCAAAAATCTTCCGAAGGGGCTACCGAAGAGAACTGTTGATTCTCGGCCTTTCCATTGTGTCCTACTTCATCGGCCTAATAATGTTAACTGAGGTAAGATGTGCTTTGTTGTGCTGCAGAGAAAAGGAAACGGGCTTCTGGTTGTAATCATAACAGGTAAAATGCAAGAACGTTTGCCACATACACATTTCATTGTCAGGACTGCAACTACAAAACACTTGAGACACTGTTCTCAACTACTCTCAACTACTGTGAAACAGCTGAAATGTGGAATGTATCCTCAGTTCTTCAGTTGGGCTTAGGAAATATTTTAATCCAATTTACGTAGCCAAGGAAATTCTGTCTGCTTTGTACCAACCAGCTCTATTGACTATGGTTTCTGCTTGCTTACTATGGACAGACCTATTTGGATTAATAGATCAGTCAAGAAGATGGAGTAGAGTGAAAATAGGAAACTAAGACATCTTTGATTTGTATGTCACCAGGCCAGGTCAGTCAATGCAGCCAATCTCTGGGCAGCCGCTGCTCCAGGGAGAGTGACAGGAAAACAGAATAAAGGAAATAAATCTTTTTTTCCAAAGCAGGGGGTTTGCTTTGGGATATTCTAAACTAGAAATTCTGAGGGTGTCAGCCCATCCAGCAGTTCATGATACAACACCTCTGCTACTTCTGTGTGTGGTACCCAAATTGGGAGAGGACTCTGGAACCCTTTGGTACTTGGTAGGAGTTTAGTGCTCACTTTACAGAATGACTTGCATCAGCAGTTTTCCTCTCAAAGCCTCAAGAGAGAGAGGCAGAATCCCCACTCTCCTCTGCCCATATTGCTTGCTGGACCATTAGAGCCTCCCTGTATTGGGGGGCGAGGCAGAGAAAACAGTTTCCTAAACTGAATGTTTGTCCTGGCCACTTTAATGGCCAAGGGCAACCCTGTGTCTGCTGGTTGGTATTGTGGCACTGCTGATTGCAGAGGGTGGCAGGACATTGACAGCGCAGTGTGCATGGTGTAGGGATGTTGTGCTGGTGCAGGGACGTTGCGCTGGTGCAGGACAAAGCTTGGGCTTGCTCTCCTTTCTCGAAGTGCAGAGGTTGCTATTGTAAAGCCATTTGGAGAACAGCTTTTAACTTGTTAGGAAAGCATGTTTCAAAGACTTGTTGGAGTCAGGGTGATTCTTGGGGGTTTTTCTGGGAGTGTGTCAAATAATGACTCAGTAATGTGGCTTAAGGGCTGTGAGCTACACCCAAACTTGATAGGTTGATTTACACATTTTACAGTCCCTATGCCATCAGAAAGTGATTCTAGTAGCTACAGATTTTGCCTTCTTTCCCCACATTTTAACTAATTCATTTACATATGAATAGCACAGACACAAAACCAAGACCCTGCTTCTTCATGTGCAGTGATCTGGAGTTCAAAAGCACCTGTAGATGTCTACAGCCTGATGTGTTAACAAATGAAGTTGAAAAAAGGCAGCAAGGTGGGAGAGCATCTTGGAATCAAGTCAGATGTTGTTCTCTCCACTCCAGCATTTACTACCTTAAAGCAAATGTCAACTGCCAGTCAAGGGAATAATCTTAAGTGCTATGGAAGCAAAAATCTTTCACAGTAAGAAATCACCAAGAAATTAATATACTTTGTTCAGGAAGGGACAAACTTTAGTAGGAAGATTGCCCGGGAACCAACGGATGGACTGTGTAATTAAAGCGATATTTGCTATGAAATACTCCTCCTGGTGCCAACACAATAGCTTTATTCCTTTATCTGGTTTTGTCTTCCAGGGTGGGATGTACGTCTTTCAGTTATTTGACTCTTATGCAGCTAGTGGCATGTGCCTTCTCTTTGTTGCCATATTTGAATGTGTCTGCATAGGCTGGGTTTACGGTGAGTTGCTGAAAACTGCTGTGGTTTCAGGTTTTATAGAAGGTTTCTATTTGTATAAAAGCAATGTGTGAGCCTTGTACGCTTATGGAATGGGGCTCTCCACATTCCCATGCCCTACCATAAGTCAGTAATGCCTTTTTTTCCCCACTCTAAATAACAGATAGTGAAATAGATTTATTACTTTATTTTACCCTTAATCCTTGTCAGGACTGACCTGCACCTTCCTTCCTCGGGCCATGTTCCCTTCCACTGCTGACAGCCACAGGCATATCCAGGGGAGCTGGAGTTCCTGCCTCATTACCTCAGGGAGGGCCGTAGCAGTGTCCCTACCTCTGCTGCTTGTCTGTCAGCAAAGCCAAGACCAAACCACCATAGATGTTCATGGTTACGTGCTCCAGCAGTTTTTGCACTAAAAGACTATCAGTATGACCTTGTATGACTCCGTTGTTCTCTTTATGTTTTGAATACTGACTGATGCAACCTCTTCCACGTCTGTTCTACATCTGCTTTTCGTTTGTTTCCCGGGGTAGGCAGCAATCGCTTTTATGAGAACATTGAAGACATGATTGGGTACAGACCACTGTCACTGATCAAATGGTGCTGGATGGTTCTAACTCCCGGGATTTGTGCAGTAAGTACAGAGCATCCAAAGAACTTGGTTAAACACAAAGAGGATTTTCTGTGCTTACTTCCAGAATTCTGCTGCTGCTGCTAGTTCAGGAAAAATGTCTCCTGATTCATAGCTTATGTCCTAGTTAAAAAACACCCCGTAGGATCTGTTAAATGTGTGAGTTGTGATAACTCTTAGTATAGACAGTAATAGGAACAAACAGGGCCCTACATGAACATTTGACAGTACAATGGGGGCTTTTTTTCACTGCATCACTGCATCTGTACTACACCTTGTGTCTACGCCACATAACTGAGGCTCCTCCAGACTCATGATGGTTTCCTGGCTGCTCCAGCCTACTTCCTTCCCTCTCTTTGGGTAAGTAGACATTTTTTTAGACAGGACAGTTTCTTTCTTCTAGCAAAGTAGTGGCCAAAAGCACATCTGATATGCGTGAAGAAGGGGAAGGAATTTGCCTTACCACAAGGTAGCCGTGCTGGTGCCAACTCTGGTGGTCTGCTGTGGCTGCACAACAGGGTCAAAACTACAAAATGAGCGTGACCGGTTTGCACATACATTTGATCCACAAGTGCTTGAGGATTTGATGCTAAAACCTTTCGGCTGTCCAACACATAAATGATAGCTGCTGCAAACCCACAGATGCTGGGGCACTTGTGGGGTTCCCTTGAGCTCCGTCAGTTCATTCGCAAACTTGAGTACCTTTCTGACTCATTTTCACCAACCCATAAATGAAGTCAGTATCTCTTGCTCTTGTACACTCTTTTCACCACTTTGGAGAAAGTCCACGGTAGCTTTTCTATATTTCATAAACTTAAATGGTCCAAACTGCTTGATAAGGCACTTGACGGATTTAGACAGTAGTATTGAAGCTTCTGTGAGGATGAAAGAGCTGGCCTGCAGAACTGCGAACACAGACAGTGGATTAGGGCAACTCTGAAAATGTTGGCTTTACTTTATCATCATGACAGGTTAGAGAGAACACAGCTTGTGTTACTTAATCACAGCTGGTTTATGGGAATAAAACTGAAGCTTTCCTGCCCAGGTACTGTTTGCTATCAAAACGCAGGTTTTATTGTCACTGAGAGGTAAATAGGATTTAAACTTGAAAGGTTGTTTGTTTCTGTGGAAGCTACTGGGACATGTTATTTAAGCTGTACATAAAAGCAGACACTGCTGGTTGTTTGGTTTCTCTGATTCAAAAGCTTACCTCTTCTTTCCATCTTTAGGGAGACCAGCCTTGCCTAAATGGTCAATCATTTTCTTGTTCTACAGGCAGTGTTTTGTCAAATAATACCACTAATACATTTCTCTGCTTATTTCAGGGAATCTTCATCTTTTTCCTGGTGAGATACAAGCCTCTGAAATACAACAATGTCTATATATACCCTGACTGGGGCTACGGCATAGGGTGGATGATGGCACTCTCTTCCATGATCTGTATCCCCCTGTGGATCTGCATTAAGCTGTGGAAGGCAGAAGGCACTTTCATAGAGGTAAGATACATTTTCAGATTAACAATACCAAAAGAAATGGGAATGGAGTGTGAGCCCTCACCTCAAGAAACTAAGCACAGTTTAATCAAAGAAGAAATGCCACATGCGGTTTCTAGTGGTAACTCGGGCTAGGCCTCTCAGTCACTGGTAGAAAGAGGCATATGAATTTTCTCTGTTTTCTTCTGCATGTGCAATCTGTGGCAAACTAAACAATACTATGGCTTTAAGGAGCTCAGTTCCTGCTCAGTTTGTAGCTTAAAATGTCTGTAACATCAGCTAAATCCCTCAAGAAGGTTATACCAGCCATTCATTCTGGTCAGCTGTCTTCTTTCATGGCTTTGGTAACTAATGTTTGTGCTGGCAGGATTTTCCTCCAGGAGCTGGGTTGCAAACCTCACATATGTCTTGTATACAGTTTTCCTCATTACAGTTATCTAAGTGAGAAATACAGGCAGAAAGAAATACTCAGTGCCATTTACTAACATTTGGTATCAGGTTAGCTCAGGTCCAGGCTGAGGTTAAGATTATTAAATATATGACCTTTTCTTCAAAGAAGGACAGTGAAGATGACTATCTATAATAGAAGAAACAAGAATATAAACCTTATTCACTCATTTGGGATTTCTCATATTGCAGAAAAGCCTAGTTCTGTCATCTGGAGCCCCTTACATACTAGCCAGTGGAAGTAGATAACCCTGTATTGCCTCCTATCTCAACACATGTATGGAAGGGCCTTTATTCAGCCCCTTTTGTGCTTTCTCAGTCTTTCTGATATTCTCTAGGATCATGCCAACAGGATGAACAAGACTGTAGGAAGTCCTGTGTCTGGGGTGCCTGGGGCTCCTTAATTTACCTAGCATGTTGGAAAGATCTGTCTCAGTGTGTACCCAGACTGTCAAGATTATCCTCTATTCAGAGCCAAAGGGTGTGACACCTAAATGTATCCAAGTATCTCTCGTTGCAATAGGTACTGCATTCCTGAATGGAAAAGGCATTCAACATGGCAGTCCATGTTGAAATGACACCATTAAGCCAATTAAATATGGCCTGGAGAGTACCTAGGAAACCTTTGCTATGGGTATATAACCACAAAAGTAATTGTCTGCAATATAAGTGTCTTAGCATGTCAAAAAGGAAGTTTTGCACAAATCTCAACATGATTTCCTTAATGCATCAACATTTCCCTGTCTCTGCAAGTAAACAGACTTTGTTTGAAGTCCATTTAGTCTGGAGCACTGCAGATAGGTTGTTCTCTTTTCCATACATGAACACAAGATGGGGTTTTAATCATAATCGCGAACTTCTTAATAAGCCAACTTTCTGCAGCACCTCTGCTCCTCGAGCTGACAGCAGCAACGTTGCTAGAAAAGAGGAAGTTCTCAGATGAACACACATCTTTTTGTTCTTTACTGTAGCTTGGTACACTTTGGTGGTCTCTTGTTTATTTTTTCAGTGTATATCCTTTGATTATACAATGAAAAACATAATGCACTCACAGATCAGGCCTTACCCAGAGCATGGAGCAGAGCTTCTTTATAGCGGGAGATGTTACTCTAAATCAGCATGAAAATTCACCTGGCTTTGTCTTCACCTTCATTCTAAGCATTCCATCTGGTGTGATCTGTAAAGAACTGGGGGGCATGCAGCTTTCTAGATGTACCTGGAACAGGGAAATGAGAAGTGGAAATACAAGAGAAAGGGGGTTACAGTCAGTCTGTTTGAGAAATGTATGTCTGTCATCAAGGCAAAAATAATGATTCCCATCTTCTCCAATTTTCTAGAAATTCAGGAAACTGATTACACCCAGCTCAGATCTGAAAATGAGAGGGAAGCTTGGAGGAGGAGCCTACATTGCAGCAATAAATGACTGCGATGCCAAACTGAAAGGAGATGGCGCCATTTCAACCATTACAGAAAAGGAGACACATTTCTGAAAGAACTCTCTTTTTTTGAGTTTTGTTGGGTTTTTTTTGTATAAATAAATGGATAAATAAATTCACTTAATTCTAGAGGCTGGCTTGTTTTGCACAGAATTTTATTAACCAGTTAATTATAAAGTGAAAACTGTATACTTGTTTAAAAATGATTTTTTTAAATGACTATATAAGTAATGATGATGTAAAAGAAAAAGAAATAGTTCTCAGTATGTTAGTGATGACTTCCTGTAATATGGTGATTGCAGTTAATGTTTTTTGGCAGCTAGAGGGACTGTATCATGTGCTGTACAACTTTTTTACGTTGATTTCTGGCAGGTGTAATATTGTATAGATCTGTGCATTCTAACCTTTGAGCACTCCAGACCATTTCAGCTGTTCATGTATGTATATAAAGTGCACAGGGTGTCCTTGGGTTTATACAGGAACAAACCATGAGGGGGTGCAGGATGACTTGAGCTGGTGTTGATATTGCTGTCTGGAGGTGGACTGCACCCATGGGAGTCAGAGGGAGCCTCTCCAGTGCAGGGGTGTCAGGCTGTGTGGGTTCAGCTGCTGTTCCCTGGGCTGGGAATGCACGTTTGCAACTACCACAGCTCTGCTACCAGGGTGAGCGTTGGGAATCCGATAGGAAGCACCACCTCAGCTGCCCTTCCCACATTCCCTCCACCCTCCATGTGCTTCAGCGGGTCTAAAACTGTGCTGGAATGGGCCCACTTCCGAGTCACTGTTATTTTTGGAGATTGGATAGAATATTTCTTAAGAGATATGAATTTTGCTGCTCTTGTAAGGTCTCTGGGATGATGTGTACTGCTCCAGGAGACCTCTGAAACTTTGCTTTTGCCTTTGTGTCTGGACTTCATTTTGGCTGACACTTCCCATCTCCTGAAGTGAAATGTGTCTGTCTATACTTGTACAAGAGAAGATAAGTGTGGAGATGTGCAGAGGTAAAAAAAAAGAGCAGGTTTAGAGCCTTTGTGTCTCTTTACCTGTAGTTTGCCAGTCTGTCTGCCTGGACATCTGCTCATTTCCCTCAAATGGAACCAAGAGTGCTGCAATGGCAGTGTGCAGTGCTACACAGCTTTTCTCATCTTCGGGGTACTTTCTAGATCCTCTCAGATTAGGCACTGATGATTCTACCCCGCATGGTAATGAGGCTTGTACCAGATCAGGATAGGAGCTTAATTGGTGGAAGGCTGCTGAAATCTGGTCCTTAGTCTCTACAAGGATTCCAGGGGGTAATTTATCTATGGTGCAGATGAAGGAATGAAGACAGGGATGTTGTGACCTCTGTTTTGCAGAGGGAGCAGTATTGGGTCTGTGGTATCAGGTCTTTTTATTCTATCACTTGTATGAACTGGCTCCCTTTGATTTAAAACAGATTTTGTATGTGAATGTAGCTGATGGATGGTGGTTACCATGCAAGTCTCAGTGTCAAAATCTCTATCTCTTGGGTTGGTTATTTTTCCCTGCCTATACTCCAAACGCTATTATTCGTTCTGGACAACCTCTTTTCCTTGTGGTTTTTTATTTAATGGTTGTGTAAGAACCTGTGGAGGAACACTGTACTGCCCTGCACAGTACCTGCTGGGGAGAGAAAAGAAACAGCCTAACTCAGAAGAAATGACATGCAGTCTGCTGTCTTCTCTGCAATTCAAACCAGCAAAGCCCAGATACTATCATCTGGAATTATTAGGAAGAGAAGTGGCTGCTGGCCTCTGGCAGAGGAAACTGCTTCACTACAAGTCACTGAGGATGTCCCAGGATTGCCCAGAACTGTACATGTGATCAGCAGCCCTCTGAGATTTTTATGTCTTAAAAAAACATTTTCATAGAATCACTTTGTCTCAAATCACATCATTAAAACTCATGGATCTATCTAATTTTATTTTATCTTCTCTGTATTTGTTGTGTGCTAAGGTGCAAGTCTCAGACTGAACTTCTCTACCAGGATTCAACTTGAAATGTTTTAAGTCCTGCTCACCTTGGCATGCTCCATCCTTGGGTGTTTTGGAAAGGACACTTTGAAGGAGCCTACCTTTGTGAAGGTACTGAACTGTCACCTGGGCCTGCTGGCCTCCCTCAGAGGGAGCCTTCAGCTGTGGATCCACAACTGGGGTTACCACAGTCCCACTGGAAAATGGGACTGCTGGAAGAGAAATGGTCCCAGAATTGAAACCACCAATTGAGCTTTATACAATGAAGCAACTGAAAGCTACATGTTGACATTGACTCAATGCCTGCTCCAAAACCTAGACATTAACAGTTTTGGAAGCCCTAAGAAGTTGTAAGTATTTCTGACCCGGTGTCCCTTTCTGATCTCTATCTCCACTCATCTGTGTTGCAGTACTGAGGACCCAAAGCCACCTATGGACCTTGGGATGGGTTATGTTCCCTCCCAGAGGAAATGTCAACATGTTTTCTTACCAGTGAAGGCTGTGTGGATGTAGATGCACTATCAGGTTACACTGGGCCTTGATCTCAGTGGAGTTACTCTCAGTCGTCGGGACTCACGTCATGACTGTGTGCAGTCTGGTGTGCCTGGAGATGGAACCCACACCACTCCTGGCCATCCATCAGGCACAAAATCAAAGTCCCAGACAGGTCAATGTTGCTCTTTGACTCCACACACACTGCTGGGGCTCATGCTTGTCAGCTAATCGGTATCCTGTGAATTGCTGTGCTCATCCAAGGATCTTCCCAGGAACTATGTGCTTTGTATGGTACATGCTTCCTCTTCTGCTGCTATGAACCATCTCACCTGTAGCTTTATACACATACATACAGTTTGGCATGGCCTAAAGTATTACACAGTATTGCTAATGTGCTGTGCTTGTAAATGTGTCCATTTAATATCTATCTGCCTTGTTTAACACTTTACTGATTTTTAAAACTTATTTTACTTTTGTGGGGAGGGGTGGGAGGGGACATTTCCTAATAGCATCGGTGGCTCACTGGGGGAGTTGGGGAACAATATGAAGGGGAAAATGCAAAACCCAACTATATCATGACTTTTTTTATGCAGTTAGAAGCAGCATTGCCCTTTTCTGAACTATCTGCAGTATTATTACAAATAGTACAATAAAAATGAACAACCACTAAGGTTTATGTAACGTTTTACATCAAGAAAGATTCTGTTTTGAAGGGCACAGATTTCATCTACTTACTTATCTTCAAAGATTAAAGGAAATGGGCAAACCCCAGTCTGTGTATTTTAGTTTATGTATTTTACATGACTCTCATCTAACAGATTAAATACTCACAAGGACCCTGTTAGGGCAGACATGTGGCTTTAAATGGGGAACTTAGAAACAAGAGAAGATTCTCAAGTTCTCTGAGCTTGTCCAGTAAATCTGGGGCTGAAACAAATGAAAGTTCCCTGATCTCACAACTTCATGTCACTGTTAGTTAATACAGATCCATGTTTCCATGGAAGAGTCAGCCCTGCCACCCCCCTCCTCCTCCTCCTGCCCGCCCCATGCCTGGCTGTGGTGTGCTGACTGGGAACAGCTGCACACCCCTTTCCTTACGTACTTTAGTTTTTAAAGGATCAGTGCCTTCACCTGTTAATCTCTGCTCTCTGAGAAACATCTTCCCAGCAATTGTTTCTGATGGCACTAAACACATGCTGGAAGCCTCAACCAGGCCCCTGTTTCTCACAAGATGCTACTGTTAGCTGATGGAGAGGGTGCTTCTCTATCATGATGAGGTCCATGGCTTTTAAAACAAGAGTCCTTACTCTTTACTGAGGTATTCCAGTTAAATGAGAGAAGCTAAGAATAGCCAAGAGCTCCTGGCTATAAATGGCTAGTGACAAAATATCAGGGTATGCTTTCTATTTCTATCAGCTTGCTGTTCATATAGTCTTATCAGCCAACTCCACTACCCACTCCTGGCACTTACTTCAGCACTATAGAAGAGGCAGAGCAGCTTCTCTTTAATGTTATAGCAAAATGTCTCATGAAGGACACCAAGAACTCTGGCTGATCTCTTTCTGCTTAAATTAAAACACCCACTTATTTATCATAGTATACACAGATGAATCATTCCTCTCCTCTTCCCAAAGGGCTAAAGACTGTCTGCAGTTAAGGCATGCCATGCTCAAAAGGGCAAACTGCAGCTATTCAGGCGGACACCTCCAGGGCCAAGTTGGGTGCAGGCAGTCCTGTGTTCAGCTGTACTCTGATCAATGCTGATCAGCAGCCCCAGCACCCACACGCAACACTTGAGAGGTGGAATCACCCATGTGATCACAAAGAGGAGGCCACAGAGATGCTGTGAGGGCTGGAGCAGCTCTGCTCTGGACCCAGGCTGAGAAGCTGGGCTGGTTCAGCCTGGAGAAGAGAAGGCTCCTTAAGGGGAGACCACAGAGCAGCTCAAGTGCCTGAAGGGGCACCTGGAGAGGGGCTTTGGACAAGGGCCCATAGGGACAGGACAAGGGGAATGGCTTTAACCTGCCAGAGGGGAGACTTAGATGAGCTCTTAAGCAGAAGTTCTTCCCTGTGAAGGTGGTGAGGTGCTGGCACAGGGTGCCCAGAGAAGCTAGTCATAAGTAGAAATTAAGAGAAAAACAGGCTACTATGAGAAGCAAAGGACAACTAATCTGTGTTGTCTGCAGGGATGGAAACACAATATATTGCAAGTGACAGTTATATAGCTTATTTTCAGGTATTCTTTCCAGAAAACTAGCCCAGGTTATGTTTAAAAGTCTCTGCTTGTTTGTCAAGCTTTTGACTTCACGGCAATCTTGTGTTCTTGTGGCACAGACTTCTCCCCAAGCTTTAGGGCCTACTGCTTGTGTAGGTACCACTTCCCCCTCCCCTCCTGCACACCTGCACACCTGCACTTCCTCCTCAGCACAATTCACTACACAGGCTCTGCTTCTGCAGGGTGAGAAAGCAGTGGTGATGGAGGCTATTAGTTAGCTGGATTCATTAAAAGCAAGTGACAGCACATGGTGACCATGGGTGGGGAAGGAAAGTGCTGTGATGTGATAGGATATAAGCAAAGGTAGGGAGAAGTTGGGTTTGTGAAGAAGATGGAAAGAAGCCTTGGGGGAATGTTGTCATGGATGGTTGTCAGCTGTCTCCTGAATGCAGTGATCTCTGCTACCTGCCTCAAGCACGCAGCAGGTAGGGACTGTGAAGTGTGGGGTGGATGATGGAGTTCTGTCTGAACTGGAATTCTAGCACTGTAACTTCTGGAATTTGTGGGTTTCATGTATTTCTGGACTGTGTTGGAGGCCTTTGTGTATTATGATCTGAGTTGGCAAAGTTGTTGCAGGATTTAGACTAACCCATGGCCAGCTTAAGTTGTGAGGCTGCTCCGTGTATTGCAGTGCTGCTGTTAGTTAAGAATCCTCATTATTTAGATCATTCAAATCAGATGGTTTAAAGTTATTTAGAGTTAAAGCATCTTTTCAGCAAATGTTCTTATTGGGAACTGTAGCTTGGGTTCTGGTGTGGTCCTGTTGTAAGCCAATGCACGCTTTATCTATTCAGCTGAAGGAGTTTAATTTACCTGTATTTTTGCAGAGCTTTGGGGTTTTGTATGAATATATCAAATACTCTAAAAGTCAATTCTGCGCCAGAAGCCATGCTGTTAGCTGGGTGTTGGGAAATAACAGGCAGACAGGATGGAGTGAGGATGCAGCACTAGGGGCAGTAAGTTTTGTACTGCATCTCTGGATGAGTTACTGGGTAGCAGCTACTGTAGTAACTTCATGGACGAATGGAAGTGTCTGAGAAGTACTGGAACCCAGTGAACATAGCGCTCTTTGCTGACTGGAATGCTGAATTCTTGCAGCAGCTGCTTTTCTTCATTGCCATGCAGTTGCCTGAAACAGAAATGCTATTTCTCCCTGTTAAGCTGGAATTAAGGGATAAAAGAATGAAATCTGACTTAAAAATGGAGTTTCCCCCAGCTGAAACTTCCTCTTCTGAAACCAGAGCAAGCAGCTTGTGCTCTTTGCAGGCTCTGCTGAGCGACGCAGTGCCGTGGAGGCGTTCCCTGGGGAAGATTTCCTTTCTCGGGGTGCGCAGGGTTCCGTGTAGGTAACTGCATCCTCCTTGGCTGCCGGTGCTCCTGGAACGCGCCTTCTAACAGCGTTTCTGTGGGGCAGTGGGGACATCTTTTGGCAGAATCGGCCTGAAGCTGATGAACCGGCGAACCTGCGCGTTCGTAGGGAAAAGCCCCTGCGCTGCTGCCGTCTGCAGCAGGCGAGCAGCGGCCAAGTCTTTCACCAGCTCTTCCGAGCTCTTCTCATGTGTCCGACACGCGCTTCTGGAGGTGATTGGATTTGGGAGTCCTTTCTGCAGCTGCGCCTGTTTTGGCGCAGTTCCGACTCTCCTCGTCAAGAGACCTGGTTCCTGTACCATTAGGCGGCAGCACATGCCAGTAAAATCAGTTTGTCCCTATCTAAGCCGGGAAACACGGAGTCGAGAGGCTCCCTTAGACCCAGTTTCTCATGCGAAGAACGTATTTATAGTCTATACAGAGAAGCTATGAGTTGTTATGAAATATCCCCAGAGGTTCCTGCTGAAGCTGCCGTTGTGGTGTTAGGGTTGTCAGTGAGATTTCAGTGGTCTAGATGTCTAAAATGATGGGGAATAATGCGTGGTGTAAGAAATAATGACAACCCACAGCATACCGCCCTCAGCCCCCACCAGCAGCCATCTCACCCAGAAAAAACAGTTTCATTCCACATTTGGCTGGTTTAGCCCTCACGTTATTTGTTCTCTGTCTGAACCCTGCCAAGTATTTCTGGAGAAGGTCTCAGAACATACAGCCCACACAACTGAAATGTCCCCGCTGTCAGCTAATGCTCAACCACGGCTGGTTCCTGGATGCTTCATTGAGTGCCTGGGAATTGGAGAATTCCAGGAATAGGAGGTTGAAGCAAACCTCCTATTAAATTAGAAGAAGGTGCAATTAGTAGCTGTAAGCACAGTTGTGTGTACAGATGGGAGGTGATGGGATGTACTTGATAAATGACAGGTAACAAGGTGCAGATATGCATTTAATTGTGTGTGCATGGGCAGGCATATAAAGCAAAGCCTTCAGCATCTCTACCTACTTTTTGAGAACAGACCTGGAAAAGAGCTGTCTGAGAGGAAAAAAGGCAGCTGAGGTTGGGCAGGACATGGATTAAAGTCACACAAGGACCAATTCAAATGGAGACCACAGAACCTTGTGGGAGGTTTCTCATTTAAGCAGCTGAGCAACTGGTGCTCTATCGAGGGCTTTCAACACTAACTTATGAGCTCTTTGAAACACCTGATTAAAAACTGAGCCTGGACCCTTGGGGTTTGCCGCAGAGGTTCTGGGATGCTTCCAAGTGCCTTGAATCCTCTGTTCAGTTCTGGGCCCCTCACTACAAGAGAGACATTGAGGTGCTGGAGCAGAGCCAGAGAAGGTCAATGGAGCTGGTGCAGGGCCTGGAGCACAGTGTGATGGGGAACGGCTGAGGGACCTGGGGGGTTCAGTGTGGAGAAGAGAAGGCTCAGGGGGTGACCTTATCGCTCCCTACAGCTGCCTGACAGGAGGATGGAGCCAGGAGGGGGCTGGGCTCTGCTCCCAAAGAACAAGTGACAGGACTTGATGATCTTAAAGGTCTTTTCCAACCTAAATGACTCTATGATAGTTCTATCAGCCACCAAAAGCTTTTCTACACTACCCTGATCCCATTGTGCTCATAACAGTGTGGGGAAAAAGGAAGGAGAGAAATACATTCACCTGTTACACTGTTGTTTCTCAGGCTTTTGTCTTGCCACTTATGACACAAACTGTATTTCCATTCCAGAGGCTTCTTTCTTGGAGAAGTTGCTGCTCAAAATGCACCAGTTCCCTCCTGCCTGACACACACTCGCTCGGCCCAGGGCTCACCCTGTGCGCACTTCTCTCCTCCCCACAGAAGAAATTGCATCAGGAATCAGCTCCTCAGTAGCACCACACAGTTCAGCCACATATC